>ADNK01001105.1:0-30893 GCA_000320545.1 Bigelowiella natans CCMP2755 | reverse complement strand
CCAGTTAAAATCATTACATTTCTCCAATCTCATATTACAACGTCGCGATATGAAATCCGAGCATTTTCATGTGTGGGGGGGTGGATGGGGTGATATCGAAACTCTAACTAGAGAATGTGTTGAAGGGCTTTTATTGATATTACCTGGATTATGAAGATAGTTCATTACGCCACTCTTGTCAATCAATAAGATATCGCCAGAACTAGGAACGCAGAAGACGTTGTTTTCGAAGGTAGAGCAGGAGGTGTACTGCTCACTTCGAGCTGGGTGTTAGGAAGGGAAATATATACATGAATACAACAACACACATTCTCTCACACACAGATATACATACTATAATATACAATATATATATATATATATATATATATATATATATATATATTCTATATTATAGTATGTATATCTGTGTGTGAGAGAATGTCTGTTGTTGTATTCATGCATATAATTCCCTTCTTAACACCCAGCTCGAAGTGAGCAGTACACCTCCTGCTCTACCTTCGAAAACAACGTCTTCTGCGTTCCTAGTTCTGGCGATATCTTATTGATTGACAAAAGTGGCGTAATGAACTATCTTCATAATCCAGGTAATATCAATAAAAGCCCTTCAACAAATTCTCTAGTTACAGTTTCGATATCACCCCATCAACCCCCCCCACATGAAAATGCTAGGATTTCATATTGCGACGTTGTAATATGAAATTGGAGAAATGTAATGATTTTAACTGGCCACACCCTTCTCTTCGACGTAAAGCGTTGCAAATGAGCAAAACAAAAATTTGAACGCTGTTTTGTTAAGATTCCCAGACCTCAACGAGAGCGAGCAACTAGTGTGCTCTTGTCTTCTTTGCCATCGCTAAAATGTGCGACTGGGGTGTGTTTGTCTTTGTGTGAAACTCAGGCAACTCAATCAGCGGTGTACTCAGCCACACTTATAGCACGTGCACCACTACGTGGAATAGTGTGTTTTGTTTCAACTCCGATACCGTGGGGACTCGGGTAATACGGATTTCTAGTTCAGCAGGGACATACCCACTCGAATGGAGTCGAGTCTCCGAGGAAGATAATGGTACGTACATGCACTAATTATGATGATTATGTTTCTACTTTTATTCCCCATAAAAACCATCTGCAAAAGGCCCTTCCCTCGTTCCCTTTCCCACGCACACGCACACGCACACGCACACACGCGCGTGTGCTAATCCATATTCATTTTATGCGCCAGTTTATAAGGCCTGCGCAGCATCAGGATCAACAGTTTTCTGTGCTCCCTTTGGAGGAGGCAATATCACCCAATTTATTGGAACAGGGAAAATGGCAGATGTGACAATGCCAACAGGAAGTATGATCATCATCATCACCGTGAAGATTTTCCATCTCGTTTCTTCATATTCTCTTTCTCTCTTTCTTTCAATACATGCTTTCTTTCCTCCTCCTCCTCCTCCTCCTCCTCCTCCAATTTCCACGAAGTAAAGAGACCACCCTGACGTGTTGCTGTTCTTTGATGTCAAGGTGAAAACACAGGTTCTAATGGGGAGATGTACGTTTCATGTATGAGTATTAGCACATCAGTCTATTGCCCCCCATTTGGAGCCCAACCACCAAAAGTGCTCAAGATAAGAAGTTCGACTAGTAAGTTTATCGGGGATGACTTGACAGGTAACATAGAAATGAAGAGGTTTGGCCGCGTTGCTGCTGATGATGGAAGTGATGATATCGAAGATTACAAAAGATAATAGATACACTACGTAAGCACGGTATCAGAAAAGGTTGAGGTTTCTTGTTCTGATTCAGGTGCCCCGTCACCAGGACCATCAGCTCTCTACCATGCGTGTGTAAGTGTTAGCTCAACTAGTAGTATCTATTGCGCCCCGAAAGATGCTGAGGTGGTGCTGAAAATTGATTCTTCTGAAATTATAAGAGCTCTAACCATCTCCACCATCTCGCCCACCATCTCGCCCAACACACAAGGCCCTACCATCTCGCCTATCACACAAGGCCCTACCATCTCGCCCACCATCTTGCCCACCATCTCGCCTATCACACAAGGCCCTACCATCTCGCCCAACACACAAGGCCCTACCATCTCGCCCACCATCTCGCCCACCATCTTGCCCACCATCTCGCCCAACACACAAGGCCCTACCATCTCGCCCACCATCTCGCCCAGCATCTCGCCCACCACACAAAGCCCTACCATCTCTCCGTTCACGGCGAGATTCAACGGCATGCTCACAGAAATACTCATTCATTTCAGAACATCAGAAATGTTAAATCAGTTCAAAACGATGTCATCGGACACAAACTGCGAACCTATAATCGATGGAGGTAATAGCGTGTGACCCTGGTGCTGCTGGTGATTGATCATGTAGCATCCCTGTCAATTCCCATTTTGTGCTAACCCTCGCTCCCCCTCCCCATCCACCCTGCCGCTCTCGTCCTCCTCTTCCATTGCTTGTTTCCTCACTCAGCAACTTTGCCAAGGCTCGGCGAGTCTCCGAGATGTATTTGGATTGATAGCAATAATGAGATGAGAATAGAGCTCGGGAATGGCTTCGAAATCAGCCCCGGGGATAATATTATTCTGCGCACTTCAGCTGGTGGGACATTCTCTAACAACCTAGGAAAATCAGAGGAGAACAATCCCACCTTGGCGCTCGAGGTGTCTGCACCTTCCAAGGTATCCAAGTGCGGAGGAACGTCAACCAACTTCTTCGCAAATGCTCTTGTGGATGGCGGCGCAGGGAAGGCCCCCAACATCAGCTGGACGCCAGTTCTGGGTTCGACTTTCTCACAAGAAGCAACCCAATTCATCACAGATGCAAGCGCGAAGAATTCCTTGGTCCTTTCCATACCCGCAGAATATCTGCAAGTCGGTACGCACACAATCAACGTGACGGCGCAGGACTGGCTTGGCACGTCTGATTGGAAGACATTTGAGTTCACTGTGGTGGCAGACCAGTCAATTCCCATCGTATCAGCTGGATCGCCTCAGAACATTACCATCAGAGAGAATGAGCCTCTCGAGCTGCAATTGAAAGCCGAGGTTCCCTCTTGCACTGACGCTAATGGCGGGAAAGGTGTGTCAAATTGTCTCCCCCCTTCCTTCCCCCCCATACAGCAGCTCCTGTTCTGATTCATCTCAACTGTTTTACCGAGTAGCTCGAAGCTTATTGTAGCAATGATACGACTTGTACACATCTTTTGTTAATATCAACTATAGAGGATATATCGCTCGTTTATGCATAAACGTGTCTTTGTGTTTGTGTGTGTGTGAGTGTATATTTGTGTGGACACACACACACACACACACACACACACACACACATAATATATATATATATATATATATATTATATATCCTCATTCTGGCCAATTTCTCCTATTAGTGAAAATAGACACGATATGGACGTCCGACCCCCCCAACATCGAGGGCGTGAGCTCCCAGACTACTTTGTTCTTCAGCCTTAAGCCAAACACGCTGAGTGCAGGCAATACCTACAGGTTCACTGCAAGCGTTTCCTCGGTGCTGGAGGGAGCAAGTACGCTGGGTTTTTCCAGCATAGCTTTCTTCGTCACAGTACAAGAAGAGCCCTTGAGCGTATACATAAAGGGGGGTCTGCAAAGGACAATTTCTGTGATCTCGCAACCTCAAACGCTCTCATTCACGGCCAGCCTAGCTACGTCGGGACTGTCCCCCCCCCCTGCTGTAACCTACCGCTGGTCGATACAAAATGGCACCGGGGCCTATCTTCTATCACAGAACGATAGGAAGAGGCTGAGCATCTCCACCTCGCAGCTGCAGCTCCCCGCGAGCTCAAGCACAAGTTCCGTCTTCACCGTGAGCGTGAGCGTGAGCCGCAACTCTAGCGGGGCGACAGGGAGTTCCAATGCGACGCAGATCCTAGAGATTGTGACGAGCGGGGAGGTTCCTGAAGTACGAGTGAAGAGGAGGATGAGGTCTAAGGCCGGCGGCGCTTCAGCTGCGCCTACCGAAAAGCTGGACATCAAGAACTCGGTCGTTGCTTGTTTTGCTTGGCATTGGCATGGACTTGATAGTATCAGCCCTCGCTAAGACTGTCATGCGATATGATTTCGCCTCTGCTTTTATTACTGATCCATTTGTGTATTTATTTGTTTCTTGAGCAAGTATCCTCTTGGTGCCATCTTGGTCATCAAGTTGATTAGGAGGATATAAGGGGAGGGGGAGGGGGGGGGGGGATTAGAGGAAATGCACGTCGAACTTACACTTTATGGGGGGGTGGGGGGGGAGAACAGAAGATGGCCAAATAAGAGGACATGTATTCCCCCTTTTCCCCCTCCCTATCTCTCACACCGACTGGAACTATCAATATTC
The DNA here is from genome assembly GCA_000320545.1 of Bigelowiella natans CCMP2755. Lineage (NCBI taxonomy): Eukaryota > Cercozoa > Chlorarachniophyceae > Bigelowiella > Bigelowiella natans. Next base: position 26,536 of record ADNK01001105.1, on the reverse strand, counting down.
AGATTCGCCTTGAAGCAAGCGTAGACTGGAAGAGCGAGACGTTTGTGGAAAGCCGCAACGTCTCGTGGATCTGCACCTCTGGCAATATGGACCTCGCTCTCTCCCAACAGCACTCTTCCCAATTCTCGTCGCGGAACTACCTGGTTCTTCCTTCCGGTTTGCTGCTGCCGGGCCTCACGTACACCTTCCGAGTGCTTGCGAAGTCGCCCGCGTCAAATTTCTATGGTAAGGCGGAGATTAACGTGATCACGAACCGAGCTCCTCGTCTTGGCTCATGCAGCCTTGCACCTACGAGCGGCGTGGCACTGCAGACGATGTTTGCCTTCAGCTGTGTGGGATGGAGTGACGAGGACCTGCCTCTCACGTAAGCGACAGCCTCACAATCCACACACACACACGCGCGCGCCCGCACGGAGAGGGAGGGAGAGATAGGGAGAGAGAGGAGGAGGTGGGGGGAGGGGGCAGGAGAGGCAGCTAGCGAGAAGAGAAACGCCATTATCGTTTAAGCAACAAGCCGCATCAACCGTCCCTACTTTGCCTTGTATCTCAATATCATTAAACGTATACCATCGGTCTTCTTCTCCTCTCCAACACCCTCCTCCTCCTCCTCCTCCTCCTCCTCCTCCATTGAATGCTTACATACAGGTACCAGTGGCAAGCGAAAACGACCACAACGGGGAAGGGGTATTTTGACCTATGCGCACCGCGGCGTATGGGCTCTTTCGAAACGAAGCTCGGCGGCAGTGGCGACAGCAGCAGCACCACCAGCAGCAGCAGCAGTACAGTGAACCTCCGTGCTCGCATCGTCGATAGCCTTGGCGCAGCAGCGGTGATTGAGATGACGGCAAGCGTCTCCCAGCCCACAACCCTGGCCCTAGTCGAGGAGAAGACGCACCTCGGGGAGCTGCTGGAGCAGGGTGACACCGAGACCTTCGCCTCCGAGTTCGCTGGTGTAATTTCCTACCTCGAAGTATCACGGCGCGAGCAGAAGGTCAACGTCTCTTCCGGTCAATCCACGCGTAAAGGTACGTCGTGAGGATTCAGACAGAAACACACACACACACACACACACACACACACACGAGGGAGAGGGAGGGTGTGGGGGAGGAGAAGAAAAATGAGAGAATTTGATTGCCTCCACTGAAACTAGAAGCAAGTGATGATGATGATGAAGAGAGGAGCGGGATGGCTGTCGAATAAGGAATGGGATCATCAAATCGTCAGGACTCGTTCATTTTTTCTCAGCAAAATATTTATTTATAACCTTCCCTCCTTCGCTCTCCTACCACCCTCCCCTCTCGCGCACAGGCCTGATGGACCTCTTGAGCCAGGAGTCGCGAACGAATGGGCGGCTGAGCGCTAGTACCTCCACAGCTCTGCTTGAGGCCACTACCAACTTCGTGGATCCTGCTGAAATTGATGTGAGGACTCGAGAAACAGCTGTGTCGATGCTGAAAAACCTCACCTCGTCCGATCGGGACCTGGGGGACGACAGCTCGGTCACTGACTTTGTCTCTACGGCTTTATCCGCGGTTTCTAATCTACTCTCAGCATCGTCTTCGTCGTCATCGTCGCAACAATCTTCCGCAGCTGCCTCGGGGCAAGAGCGTGGGACAGGATTTATCGATGGGGTTGATAACGTCATAAGGAATCTCCAATCCGCGATGGTGAGCAGCGCCGTGGAAGGTGAGGAGCAAAGTAACTCGAGTTCTCTCGAGAGGGAAGATAGGGTCCAGATAAGAATGGCAGCTAGGGTCTTGACTGGATCAGACGCAGCAAGTAACGACCGACCTCTTATTACCCTTTTTCATGCGATGATGACGCCGTAGTAGGACAAAAGACCATAACTTTAGAATTAAAATTTGGGAATACATTCGTTTCCCGTTCTCTCTCTCTCTCTCTCTCTCTCTCTCTCTCTTTTTCTCTCTCTGAATTCTGCGTGCTTGTGTCTCTGTGTGTGTATGTGTGTGCGCGGCATCTCTGACTCACCGCCGCGATGATAATTTACGTAGGAAGCTCATTGGCGATGGGACAATCGGCGGTGCAGTTCCCACCCTTTCCTCAGAAGTATAATTCGACTCCCATGCAGCTTTCGGTGCTCACGATTGCTGGCGATAGTCTCTACCCTCCCCCCAACAACACCGTGCCAGGTTTCACACTTGCACTCTTTCATGGGAGCGAGTGAAATGGGAGGAGCAGTAAAATAGTGAGGAAAGAGGAAGAGCGTGAGGGGGGGGAGGGGGTGGTGGGTTGGGAGAGAGTCGTAATTGGACATGAAATGTGACGGTAGCAGTAGTAGGAGTAGTAGTAGTAGCGGTAGTTATAGTAAAGTGATAGAAACAGTGTTGTTCGCTGTTGTTGTCAAACAACATCATGGAGTCTTGGATGCTTCCTTTCCCAGGTTTCAGCGAAGGACTGATCAGTATCGAAGTCGCCGACTTTTCTACTGGCCAAGAGATCAAGATAAACAACGCCTCCGAGCCCTTCCTCTTCTCCATTCCACGGGGAAATGCCACCACACAAATCCTCCAGGACTCCAGCTCGTCGTCATCACCTTCGTCCCTCTCCTCGCTCTCGTCGAGCTGCGTGTTTTGGAACAAAACAGGAAGTACGTGGGCATCGGCTGGAGTGATGGCGACAGGAAGGTCGTCGGATGGACGCTTGCAATGTAAGAGCTTCCATCTGACATCATTCACAAGCGAAGTCCGGAGAGAGGTGCGATTAGAGGTCAACCAGCTGAGCTCTGACGACGTTACAAACACCAACTCCCTCAATCCAGCAAAGAATGGAATGATGGCCTTCGTTATCTCCATTGTTGGCCTGGCGCTGCTACTCGCCCCATTTGCGAGAATGTACGACCAGCATCAGATGCAACAGCAGGGAACTGAGTCCGTCGCAAAGATCGAGAGGAGCTTTTGGAGAAGGTATGGTTGTGTCGCGTGTGGTGCGCCTTCCCCCTTTCCTGTGGCATGATTGTCATGTTTGCGGAAAGGGGGGGGGGGGGTGGAAGAGGATATCGATGCGTTTTGCAAATGGAAACATTGGTATTTGCTCTTCTCATTTGCAAGCGATGCTATACTCAAGAAACCTCATCCACCCATTTCCTTCCCTGCCCCCCCTTCCTCAGCTGGAACACAGCGCGAAAAACACACGCGACAGGGGAGCGGTCGTGCCAGAACTTATGCTCTGGTGTAAAGTGGGTGTTGCGCCGGAAACACCCGTGGTTCGCTGTCTTAGCCCGACCCAATGGGGATTACATGAACGCGCAGAAACGTCTCCTTCTATTGACCGTCATCATACTCAATTCTGCTGCCGTGTGCGGTCTCCTCCTCGGAACGTCGCAGTCTGTTTCTATACTGCCGGGGCCAGCTGCGGTTGGTCTCGTGACCTGTTTATTGGTGAGCAAGAAACGTTTGCCCTGTCATATTTCAGTATGAAGATTAACTTATGTGTGCGCACGGAGAGGGGAAGAGAGAGAGAGAGAGAGAGAGAGAGAGAGAGAGGGAGAGAGAGAGAATATACGAGCGTGAAAGTAACAACGACACCGAGCATCTACTACTTGTCCATTCAGTATGTTCGTTTGAATAAGAAGAAATATATATATATATATATATATATATATGATATACAAACCAATCGCAGGCGTTCCCAGTTCCATTTTGCCTAATCTGGCTCTTCTCACGGCCCGTCCCGAATAAGTACCTGGTCAAGTTCCAAGTGTGGAGTGGTCTGTCTATCCTAGCTTTCCTCATGATTCTCTTGGAGGACGTCGAAGTGCCAATGGAGAGCGAGGGCGACGGAGGGAATGACGATGGGGCTGGTGCTGGAGAAGATAAGGATCATAAGGATGATGACGAAAAGGCAGAAGATCAGGCAGAAGATCATGCAGTTGTGGGTGGCGCAGCAGTCGGTCAGTCCATTTGTACATCCCCCCCCCCCCCCCCCCTCTCTCTCTCTCTTTCATTCTCCTCTCCTCTCCCCTCCCCTCCCTGTATATACTTCCTAACACTCGTGCACGGGGACTCAGGTGCGACTGCAGGGTGGATGAGCGGCGAACGAACGAAGAAGGCGTCAACGCCGCCATCGCGCTCTCCTAAATCCAGCGACAACAACCACAGCGGAGAGCTGCAGCTAGAGGCGAAGAGTGAGAAGAAGCTGCGTCGTCGCGACAGCATGGCTTTGTTCAAGGACGACGATGCCGCATCATCATCGGCCTTGTCTAAGCTTCAGCGCAGACAATCAACAATTAATTGGAAGTTCCGAGCAGAGGAGTCTCACGAAGTGATGCTACTGAGCGACGTGATCGGCATCTCCATTTGCCTAATTTTGATACTGGGCTGCTCCTTCCTCATCGCCACGCTATCCTACCGTGCAAACGCTACCAACGGCAAGGCGGTGCTCGCTACGATTCTAGCCCTAGGGCAATCGGTACGATACGACACCGAATATAGCTCTGTCATGTCCATTGCATGCACGAGCAGCACTGCTACTATCAATACTACTACTAGTTGTTGTGGCAGTGGTTATGTGGAACCTGTGCTGTACACACACACACACACATATGTGTGTGTGTGTGTGTGTGTGTGTGTGTGTGTAGTAGCATATTGAAACACATGTGGGAGAAAGAGAAAAAATTAACTTGCCTCCTCTTCCCTGCACCCACAGATATCCTTGCGGGTCTTCGTGATCTTTCTGCTTGAGGTGGCCCTGCTTGGCCCCTGCTGTGCGCTCGTATGCTGCTGCTTCCACCACACCCGCGTCAGCAATGTCGATGAGGACAGTCTTTCCTCAAAGCGCAATGTCCGCTGCATCACCCTGCCATGCGACGAACCAACATGCACAATTGGCCAAGATCTACGCGTGGATCACGTATTTGAAAAGGGAAGAAGTTCGGGAATCGAGATAGGCTGGCGTGTCGTCCGCATAAACGGAGAGAACGTAGAAACCGCTGATCAGGCGACAGAGGCCTTCAGAATCGCCTATGCGATGTCCGACACTGTCGATGTCTTCTTTGAGCAGCCAACATCGAAAGATGAGAAAAGGAGATCACAACACAGTGCCAATGGTGAAAGTGGCTTCCAGCTACCCGGTGCGAGCGCTGACAACATTGTCATTGGAGGAGACCAATATCGGCATTACTCAAGTGCTGTAACTTCTGGTAAGGTTCACGTCTCGGATTTCTACGAAGCACGGCAACAGATGCTCAATATAAGTGCCAGTGAATGGATATCTGACGATGAGGACAGCAATGTGGGGCCAGAACCTTTATTCATGGATGATTCCTAAGCGTCATTGATTCATGTACGATAAAAAAAAATGGTTTGCAAATATCTACATCAAAGCACATTGCATTCATTTCATGCCGGGAGAGACCATGAAAATCTACAGTTCGATCCACAATTTGGCGTAGCAGCAATGCCGTTGTTTGCGCAAAAAGGAAATGCGTGCTTGCTTAGCTAGTTAGCAATTGTGGGTCAGCATGATGAACGTAGAATGTAGCCCTCAACGAAGTGTGGAGCCACAGCACAGCCTGTGCTAACCTAGCTACCTCCAGCTGTCGGCAATCCCGTCGCATCACAACGGCGGGTCACATTTTGTCTCTAGCGGCATGAGCGTGCTAGCGTGGCTGTGCATGCACGCATGTGTCAGCATTGTCGTGCATGCCATGAGCGATGCCTGCATTGCATGATGAGATGTCACCACGTGCCCTGTCACACCACGACGCGCGTGCGTGCGATGCTCATTGCACGGTCTAGCTGGTGGTCGGCGCACGCCGAGTGCTGAGCTGCGCAGCTAGCTAGGCGCTAGCCCACATGCCAAATGAAAATGCCAAGAGCCAGCAAACGTGAGTCACGCAACGCTTGGACGACCACACTGCTGCATTGTGTTGACTTGTTTCCTTGCACGTGGATTTGAACCATGCTGGCATGCGCTGATTGTCATCATCACAGGCGATTGCCAAGCTGCGCCACACCTGGACACACTTGCGCTTTCACTGTGCGCCAAAACAAGAAACAGGGGCTGAAGCACAGCAAAGATGACTTCCAACAACCTGTTGCACGCTAGCACGTGGGTGCCATTGGTTTGGAAGGATGATCAAGAAGGTGCAAGCGTCAGGTTCCAGTTCTCATGCACGACAAGTCGGTCGCTGCCTTGAAGTCTGTTGGACCACTGCTAGACTGGGCAAAAGGGAAACACAAAAGCCTTTTGATCCAACACCATCGCAGACAACAGGTTGCTTGACCTTTCTGCTTCCGAAGCTGGCAGAACGGAAGCGAAGCGAAGCAAAATTCATGGGGTTTCCTCGGTACGACAGATATCTACCAAACAATACACATGCGGAATACGAGGAAAACTGTTGTATTTGTTGTGAGATGTGGGAAGATAATCGGAGTTGCTACAATCAGGCAAATATCGGTCCTCTGACGGATTCTTAATGACACTCAAAACATTTCTGACATTTTGGTGCATTTTTGATACCGTAAACTTCCTATAAAATTTTAGCCCAGTACAACAAGCAAGATGGATTTCGTGAAATTTTGGACGGAGCGGTGTCTCCAGAACTATGGAGCAATGAGAGCCACACCCCTCCTGCTGGTTCCGACTCTCTGCTTATCTGTGCAAGCAGCGACCATTACCGTGCCAATCATGAGAACTGCGCCGCTGAAAATCCTCCTGTCTAGCTCAATCGCACGATCATCATTTCTTCGTGCACAGCTGCGAGGCCTCGGCGCGTCCGGCCGCCTGCGAGAGTGTTACCCCCTTGGGCAATCGACGTGCCGACCGCGCTATTTTTGTGAAGCCTCGGCGGAGGCGGACAAAACAGAGGACAGTAGAAGTCAGCCCGAGCAAGAAAAATTCTATGACATGCTGTTGGAAGGGGACGACGCTTTTGTTAAGCAGCACTGTGAGTCGAAGCGGTACCGTGGGTCTGGACCAGGAGGTCAGCACAGGAACAAGGTCGAGACATGTGCTAGAGTGACCCACATCGCAACAGGAATCTCGGCAACCGCATGTGAGCATCGAGAATTAAAGCTGAACACCGACATGGCAGTCAGAAGGTCACGACGATATGATACCAATGATATGTTTGCATATCGTGTATTGCTTGGCGAGGTCACATATTTGAAATAAAAAGTCTGGTGTGTGTAACTCAGGCTTCGTATCAAGCTTGCGGCAGATATCAGACATCCATTTGTGATGGTGGATGGCCAGCACTTGAATTTCCCTGGAACGAAAGGGCGAATCAGCGCCTCGAATAAGGGGTACCCACTTTTCGTTGCAAGATTCCTTGATGTTCTGGCAGGAAACAAAGGCCAACTCAGACCAGCAGCTGAGGCTTTTGGCATTACTTCTAGCGCTGCTACACGAATAGCATTTGCAGATAAAGTCTTCTTAGCTTCGGTACAGTCAATTCGACAGCAAAATGGCCTCAATCCACTAAAGTCACGATGACTATCATTTCCTGTAGTTCTGTTTTGTAGCGAGGTTAGAATTTCTACAGTTATGCAAATTCTCTAGCTATTTATTATCAAAATGGTTATTGTCATCATATCGTTACGATACGAAATGTCCAAAGATTCTCACGTATATATCGTGCAGCGAAGCAAGAAAGTCTGCAATGCTAACAGCACTAGTGATCATTTTTATAGCTACATCGGTGTGCTGCTGCTATGCGACATGTACATATACTATGCTTGCATGTTCCGTAACGATGTGGTACGTTATATGCGAGGCATATATATATATATATATATATATATATATATATATATGTAGTTGCATGTATCGCTAGATCGTGCGCTATCTAGATGCTATCTCTTCCGCAGAAGAACATTATTCTAATAATACGTCCACATCATCGTGTGGCACGATGTGTTTCTATTGCTTGTTAGCACTTGCAGCAGGCAGGCACCATGCTAGCATGGCTGATGACAATGGCCAGATGTGTGAGACGTACGGATGTATAATTGTGTGAGCCGGCGATGCAATGAAGTGGCTACATTTTTTCAATAGTCATCTGTCCTAGCTACAGCTGTGCAAAGCTGCGGCTAGCTAGCTACATATTTTGATGACGAATGGAAAAAAAAATCATTTCATTATTATCGCATAGTCCCATCCGTCGCATGTAGACTTGCTGCTAATACACTAATACTGTGCCTACCTAGCTACTAGCCTACCTAGCTGCTAGCCGAGACATCCGCCTAGCCGCTATACCGCGTTAATTGTTCATTACATGTTCTCACATCAGGCTGCACTAGCTAGCTAGTGCATATAACATGTAGCATGAGTACACATCTAGACATGCAGTCACCCGGCCGCCTATAGCTAGCTATAGCGAATGCAACAGCAGCCACATGATGCACGAATGCTGTACGTTTGCAACGAACCTATGCTCCAGCTAGATGCTATTATACTATGTAATATGAGCATCACAAGATCATGACAAACATCAACTTAGGCATGTCGCCATCGTGATCCGCAGATCGCAGCCACAGGTTCAAGCATGGCTGATTTGATATTCGCATAGACATACAAGTGTGTATAAATATGTATGTGCAATACCAAGGAAAATAATTGATTTTAGAGACAACGTCGTGCATGTAATATATGCTCCACAGTGCAGCTTAGGTTTATTTATACTGCATTGCTGGAAGCAACTTGAATATTACAAATACATTCCTTGTGGAATGTTTCCTTGTTTTTTATACAACGCTGTCTCTTTCGCTTTCGCAAAATCTTTCTGTGTGACTTTCATACGCCGCTCTCGCAACGCTAACAGCCCGGCCTCTGTGCATATCGCCTGTGTGATCAAATTCCGGAAAAAGATATGAGGAATGAATGCAAGCTAAACTCATGAACTTTGTTTACCTTCACATCTGCTCCTGATAAATCGTCCTTCGTCATAATAAATTCTTCTAAATTTACGTCCTCGGCTAGCGTCATCTTACTAGTGTGAATTTGGAATATGCGACGTTTGGTCTTAACATCTGGGACTGGGAACTCGATTTTTCGGTCGATACGACCGGGACGTAGGAGTGCAGGATCCAAACTCTCGATCATGTTTGTCGCCATGATAACCTGTAGAGTCATCAGCATTCAGCATTGTTATCATAGTCGAAGATGTTTAGTGTTTCTCCACCTTAACTTCTCCTCTTGCGTCGAACCCGTCCAATTGGTTGAGAAGCTCAAGCATAGTACGCTGAATCTCTCTCTCCCCACCGGAATTTGAGTTGTATCTACAGCATGTATGAAGAACGAAGGACGCGTGAGCGGACATATAAGGACAGATTTCTGAATGAGGAGCTCACCTTTTCGTTCCAACTGCATCTATTTCATCAATGAATACTATCGACGGAGCGCTCTCATCAGCCGCGCGGAAGAGCTCTCTTACTAGCTTCGGTCCATCCCCCAAGTATTTCTGAATCAACTCAGATCCAACCACCCTCAAAAACGTTGCAGACGTTTCGTTTGCGACAGCCTTTGCTAGCAAGGTTTTTCCTAAACGCAAATAATTTAAGATCGATGATCCAATAGAATGCAACTGATATTCGTAACCTGTTCCTGGGGGGCCAAAGAAGATTACTCCTTTTGGAGGCTTTATGCCGATGTCTTCGTAAAGCTCAGGATGCGTCATTGGAAGTTCTACAGCTTCCTGTAGCAGCAATTGTTAAGACTTAATGTTTATTTCTCTGTTCCGATGCCGAATTTTGAATCAACATGTATCTTTCTGTTCACGAACCTTCACTTCCTGAATTTGCTTCTCAAGACCACCGACATCAGCATACGACTCCAATGGCGCCTTGTCGACTTTCATCACGTTGACCATCGGGTCCGTGTCATCATTCAAAATGCCAATCACGCTTAGAACCTTTTATTTAGGGGATAAATCAGTTTTATCAAAATTTGAATGTAACCGTAGAATTTAACGCTCTGTCTCAGATGAGTCCTCAACAGGTAATGTACCTTATTGTGCAGCAGAACAGTGCTTCCAGGTTCAATCTGCTCCTTATCCACGAACGAAGTAATTCCTACGTAGTACTCTGGACCTAACAAGTACAACAGTGCAGAAGCATTTCGTTTGACAATTTTCGTCTCGGAATCTCGAGAAGATGTATGATTTACCCATAGCCGAAGACACGATTGCATGATTGTCGTCAATGATTTCCTCTAGGGTTCCTACGCCCATGGGTGTGCCTCGCAGTTCCTCTACTTTATTCTTCTCTTCCTGTACACATAGTGTATGTTGTGGTGAGTGACTTAAAAATCAATGATACTGCTTTGCGGCTGTTTTCAATCGGCCAACATTTAAATACCTGGTCCTTCTCCTCACGAGGTTTCAAAGCTTCCTGATTCGAAAGGAACTCCTCCTCCAAAAGGAGGTAATCCTTCACCCGCTCCAGTCGCATCAAACGCAGCTTGCATTTTGAAAGAGGTTTTACTGATGTATTGGTCCATAATGAACTGGCGCGTAACAAATAAAAAAAACAAAAAAAAACCTGAAGGTAATTTAAATGCTTGTTGAGGTCCCTTCTTCTTACGATTTTTCTTTCCAACTCGTGTAGGCTTGGGAGGTTGCCATTTTTTCTCCTAGTCAATGTTATGATTAACTCAAATTCAGGTTGTGTTCCTAGTTGTGGAATTGTAGAAGTTGTTTATTATTTTTGGGATCACCCCTTTCTTTTCTTCCTTCCCCTTTTTTCCTCCAGGCGGCTGCTGTCCACCCCCTCCAGGTTGTGCTTGTCCCATAGTGTCTGGTGAAATGACGTCAACCGATGTGAAATACAATAAAAAGAAAACCTCAATTAAAGTTTTGAGGTTTGGTTGTGCACAAATACGTCGAGTCTTTTGTGCGACCACTACTTTCAACAGTCGTAAGTAATGTAGGGAGACATATTCCCCGATCCCTTCATTTCCCCAATTCCACAAAATTTTCTCGAGGAAATAAAAACCAAAAGGTAGTGAATGGTAAGGAAGTCAGGGCAGGGGGCGGACATGATCGCTTCAAGCTATTTTCAGCACTGTCGGCACGGCTGTCAAAAAGAATAATATTTATGTTAGATCTATATTGAATAGCGACATCGAATTTGGGAAGTCTTTTACAATATTCATAGTCCATTATTTGACACTAGTAACTATGAAGGTGGTTAGAAATGCACATTCTCACAGATTGCGCTCAAGGTTCAGATGTATCAATGCCTCGGAATCTGAAAGAAATTTAAAATTGCATAGAATTCAGGGGGAAAATTGGACTTTTTGCGAGGTTCTGAGTGAGGCACTGGGACACATTTTTTCGTATTTAGAGTTCAAAGTCTGGTCAGGTCTGCCAGTCTCCGAAAAGATAAATAAATAGAACTAATTTCATCGTGCGTGAATTCCTTCCAACAACCTGAATTTTTTTCTTGCTTTCTGTGAGTGACGAAATATCAACAAGTTTTGGAACTCGAGTCATGTCGCAGAGACGAAATATTAAGGATTACATTTGAACCTCCAAACCCACCGCACAGCGCATTGAGTATTCCTGGGAAATTTTCCAAGGACAAACATCTACGGGAAACTCGAAAATGTAGGAAATAAGATCGAAATTCAAGCGAGAAATTACTAACGCATGACCGACGAGCTCCTATTTCCGTAATTTCATGGCCTCGCTAAGACTAATTCCAGTCGTTCAGAAAACTCATAGAATTTTTTTAGTGCGACAATTAACCATAGCTCTCTTTACGCTCTAAATCGGATCCAACCCTCACCCAGCCTCCCCTCCATCCTCGGTCTATTACCTAAGAGTCCAGGCGATGGCCAAGTCCGCTTCTCCCATGACGCTATGCCTGTATAAAGGGTGCGTGAACAAATTCTGTACACACGAAGCAATATCTCGAGACCCCACCCCTTTCTTTCAGCGCATGAATGTGAGTTGTGAAGACACACGGCACCGTCGCTTGATTCAGAGTGATTCTTCTGCAGAGCTTTCCTCTCAAAATAACATGCTACGATAAACCTTGCCTTTCTTATGTTTTATTTTCGTAGCCCGGAGCAGAAAACACTGAAGAAACTCTCCCAATCCGAATTGCAGCTGCACCTTCGCTCCCTTCGCACGTACGTACAGACAGCCAAATGAAGAATAGCGTGCACCTCTTTGACAGGATTTTTCAGATAGAACACACTACATATAGTATGTATACCGATTGCGCGTCTAAATGCCTTCACACCTGCACATCATCTGCTCTCGCAGGAACGAAATTCTTAAAACGGTGGCCGCTTTCTGCCGTCTGTATCCTGAGCGCCTCAAAATTCGGGATGACTCAGACCCGGTAAGTGAGATTATACATGGACGTGTAATTGCATGCATGTCGTAGTATACATACAATGAGCTGAGCGAAAGAGATACGAAAGCAGAGATTGGCAGCGCCATGAAACTTTGCTTCGGCGATGCTCGACGCGCATACGAACAAGACATCACATTGTGTTTTCCCCCTCTTTACTGCTCCAGAATCACAGATGATTCTTTGATTTGTAGGGCCAGATCTCTAGTTTTTGCTAGGAAGTATTTACCATTTCGTTAGTGTTGCAACTTCGCAACCGCCCTTTCCCTTCTGATATTACTTACTCACATACACATCGCATCGATATCTCTCTTCAGGGAGCAATAAGCGCGGAGCTCCTCGTTCATGATCAAGGCCTCCGTGGAGAAATGACCTCCAGGAGTAATATTTAGCTCCTTTCATTTCTAATTTTCTTTTGTGGGATCTACCATCACCGAAGCCTATCGAGCACCATATTTTGCAGCAATTTTCCCTCCACCCCCATTCCCTTGTCCGTCCTCCTCATTCACCCGCCTCTCTCTCTCTCTCTCTCTCTCTCTCTCTCTCTTTCTTCTTTTTTGGGATGTGAGTGCCTAACGCTCCTGTCCTCTCTCCCTACGTTACGTTTCCCTTCTTCCCCCCCACCCCGCGCCATGTCTCATCACAATCAATAGTCGCGCTCAAGATAGGGGCATCGGAGCCCCTTCCCTTGGTGCAGCCCCGGAGCATTGCGCGCTACCTTGCGCGCGCGTCCAACAACCTCGGCCTTCTCGGTAAAGGGGTGATGGAGGAGGCCCTTGCGGAAGAGCTGATGGCGATGGCAATCGAGGGCATCGGGGAGAGTGATGATATCAGCAAGCTCACGGATCTCGCAAGTAGTAGTAGCAGCAGCGTGGCAGTCGCAGTAGCAGTTGGAGCAGTAGGATTATAGTAGTAGTAGTAGTAGTAGTAGTAGTAGTAGTCGTAGTTTTTGTTGTATCAGAGTATCGATCCGCTCAGATATGCGAGTCGCAGCTGGGCTCGAAGCGACAACATTTATTTGTAATGATGATGTACGCTCTGAACGGGATTGTGCACAACGCAACATCGACGCTCATCACCATGTGCCTTTCTTTCTACGTTGGAAACAGCGAAATCGACCTTCTTGGGTAGCACTTCAGGTCCGCGTCTAGGTGATTTGGCCGTCTACGCAGCTCTGCATCCATTGGTACTTACAGCTTGCACGATGAAAGGGATTTATGCACGCACGCAATATCGTGGCGATGAATCATCATCATCATCATCATCATCATCGTCGTCGTCATCTTTTTCTTGGTCACCAAGATGCTTCTCACTTACGCATCATAGGTTTCGGGTAAGAAGGGCGCATACGACACGCTCCCCGCTCCACTGATGAGATGGTTTGACTTCATTCAGCGCCACGACGCCTTTGATGCCAAGGTGAGAGCCGGGGCGATATCCTTGTAACCTTGTCCCTTTTTCGCTATTTCGTGTGTGTGTGAATCAAAAACGCAAGTGATGATGTCCTCTTCCCCCCCCCCCCCCCCAAAAAATAATTGGGATTGGGACTGTGCTGTGGTGTCTCTGGTGGGGTGGGGATGGTTGTGAATCTAATTACTACATACCAACGATGTCATCATTCTACGTTCTTCAACAGACTCGACCCTTGGCTCTCATCCCCATTGCACGCCCCCCCTCCCCATTCTTCTCCTCCTTCTCCTCCTCGACTTCAACGGCCAAAGGAGGAAAAGAAGAGAAGTCCCAAAAACAGCAAGCTGGCCGCGGCGACTCAAAAACGACAACAACAACGACGAAGAAGAAGAATAAGGGCAGCGAGGCAGACGCGAAAAAGGCTGCTAAGAAGGCAGCGAAAAAGGCCAAACTGGAGGCTGAAGCCAAGGCTAGGGCTGCAAAAGAGGTTGGTGATGCATAGATACAAAAACGGCGATTCGCTACCCTGAAATGTGCGCGAACGGAAAAACCGATGAGATATTCGTCTTGCGACACGTCGTGTCGTTGCATTTCAGATAATGATTTTGAGCCAACTCCTCCCTTTATCCTACAAACGCTGTTCTTCGCGCGCGTTTTCGTACTAGGAGCGAAAAAATATCCATCATTTCCTCCCCCCCCCCCCCCCCCTCTCTTCCAACAAAAGCTACGTTCAATCCAAAGCAGTAGCAGCACAGCCAGAAAGACACATTCTGTCATTGTAGTCAATATCGTCATTAATCGTTTCTCCCCCCCCACCGGGCCGTCATCTGCTACGATTATGCATGTTTTTGAATCAAATCTGTGCTTGTTCTGGTGCGAGAGCAGATAGGGCGGGTGGACTTCCGTGTAGGGCTCATCGAGGACGCCGCTCCCAATGAAGCTGACAACACCTTGTGCGTGTCACGAACCAAACGCAAACAACCGATGGCAGCACTGACAAAAAAAAAACCGATTATGCTTTTATACTCTTTCTCACTGTTACATCTGTCGTCGTATGTATCATATATTTATATGTTTTCCCCGATTTCGGTCAGCTGCTCGATGTTTTACTCCCCCCCCCCCCCTCTTCCCTCCGACTGTTTGACATCCAGATTTGTGAGTCAAGTCAATGTGGGGGCGCTAGGAAAGAAGCAGGTGGTGAGCAGACTGGGTGGATTCGTAGCGATCGAGGAAATGAAGGGCCGGAAAGTCATCCTCATCGTAAACCTTGAGGACGCCGAGTTTGGAGGCAAGAAGAGCCAAGGTCGTCGTCTCGCATCGTCGTCTGCGATTGCGTCACTGGCATGCACCACCCCCATTGCAGATTGGACCCGTGCTACTGCGGATGATATTGCCATCGCAGTGTGCTCGAGCATGTGTCGTTCACGTGATGATGATGGTGATGAATAATGATGATATGAGGATGGTGATTATGTGCTGTGGGGGTGCCTGACTTCGTGGCGTTGTTTGTTTGTTTGTTTGTATAAGGCCGAATCATGTGCGGGACCGACAAGGAAGACAAGTCCAAGAAGTCGCTCGTTGCCGTCCCCGCAGAGGCGAAGGTAGAGGCGCGGCTCAATGCGATGATGATGATATTGATGCTGATGATGGGGATGATTGCGAAAAGTGTCGTTTCAAATATTTAGTTTGTGAGTATGTGTGCGTGAGAGAGAGAGAGAGAGAGGGAGAGAGGGAGAGAGGGAGAGGGGGGGGAGAATAAGTGCACAAAGTTAACTCAACGTCCTCCTCCAGGTTGGCGAGCGAGTCGCGTTCAAGGGAGCAGAGGGTATCGAGGCAGACCCCGTCCTTAAAGACAAACGATTGCGCCCCGTTTTAAAGAAGTTGAAGGTACTTCGACGGCATTGATAGTTTTTTTATATAGGTGCTAAAACAAAGTAGGAATCCTTTGCATCACTTCATTAGCCAGATACCTTACATCACCATATTAAATATATATATATATATATATATATATATATCTATAGATAGTATTTTTTTTAATTTGTGTGTCTGTGTGTGTGTGTATCTACACAATTTATTCACAACATTCCTTCTATAATCTCTCTACTTTCCATATTTCCACCCTCACCTCCTCCAAACCGACAGGTCTCAGCAGGTATGGCCTTGTACTCGGATCTAGCGTTCGGCACGACAGCTGGGCCATGTACCTGCCCTGGTATCACCGACGGCACAATCGCATGATCAAGCCGTTATATACCATTGGTAGCCTTCTTCCCCTAGATTCTGAATGTGCAAGTAAGAAACTGAACAGCCAGGCATCAACTAGTCATGGGCACGTCACACTTCTAGATGTGGGTTGATGTCTAGCGCCGCTGCGAGCGCCGAGCGCCTGCGTGAGATGCATGCCAAAGTCTAGATGTGTGTGAGCAGCAGTTATCACACCTATGCAGACTAGCGGCGTACCTGTGCTAGCTGTGGTCTGTGGCGCATGCTCATTGCGGCAAGCACGCCATACCAGCACGGTCATTATTATGTCACACCTTGCATTGCCAACATCAAACAGCTACGTACATGCGCAAGAATAGAATAACGCAGATAGCAGCTCAGTGTTCAACTGGTGCATGCTAGCATGGTACGGCGCAATGCGCATGTACACACCAAACCAAATAAGTCTCGCATCACCCCGCATATGTCTAGATGTGCACAAGCTAGCAAGGCTACCTGACCGGCAGCATCTCGCGCAGCCGACGCACCCATTGCACAGTGTGTCATTCCACTTGGTAACGCACAGACAGGCACACCCATTGGACTACGTGTAGCGAGTTGATTGTGTGTCAGCATCTGCATACATCCTTTCTTATTCCTCGATTATAGTGATCTCACAGTGCCCGTTGTTCATTTGTTCAACATGCGCGGCGGGCGGGGGTGCAGTTATTACAGCGTCCGTGTGTCGTAACGTAGTAATCACACAATCAATACGCCTAAAATGTATGATGATTTTCCCGCATGCGACGTGCATCGTAGCCATGCTACATAATATATTTATCGTCGGCTCCGTCGACTACATCGCTCTAATTTGCCTAATCGTCCCCTCGAGCCCTTCCCTCGTCATCGTCGTCATCCTCCTCCTCTTTCTCCTGCTTGCTGGCGGAGGTCTTATCACCATCATCAGCGTCTGCAGTGCTCTTTCCGTTGTCGCCATTTGAGTCAGCATTCGCGCCATCCTTCTGACCGTCGCCGTCCCCATCTTTTGCCTCTCCGTCTCCCATTTTCCCGTCTTTTCCCTCCGCATCATCGCCGGCAGCAGCATTCTCAGCAAAGTTGCGCCACGGAGGAAGGGAGTCCTCCTCATCCTCGAAGTCGATGCCGAGCTTTCCTTTCACCTGCTCCTCGCACACTTCCTTGGCCTTTTCGAGCAGCTTCTCAGTTTCGTCGGTGTGCGAGGCGGGCATCCAAAAGACACTCGGTGTCTGCTCAGTCTTGATAAAATTGGATAGCAGTCGCTCGTGCTCGACTAATCTCAATTTCTGTAACATTTATTGATGTTAGAGACAGCAGTGGCAGCTGGAGCAGCAGACTGGACACAATGACGAATTGTTTTGTTCAAAATAGCACATGGAGATGGTATGAATCGTAGAGGCACAAAAAGCAGCAGCAGCAGCAGCGGTAGCGGCGACAATGATGGTGCTATTATATATGTGATGCTACCAGAAGTTGCCTGTACTTCTCCCTCTGCTTCTTCAGGAGATCCTCTCTGACTTTAAGTTCCTTCATCCTTTTCCTCTCCGCTCTGCGCTTCGCATGCTCTCGTACTTCCATGCGGACTTCGGCTGTACGTGCTTCCACTTTCTCCTCCATATTTTTCTTCTTCTTGTACTGAATGTGTCGTTGCATCCCACGGTGAAAGAATAATGAGAGGCGTGATGGAAGGTGTAAAAACAGATAATACGTGTCTTATTATCCCTACCTGAGGCTTACGCTTGTCCTCTTGAAAGATTTTCCTAGCCTTACCCAAGTGACCCATGAGGATCCCCATCATCCTTCGGTTCTACGAGGAAAAGGGGGTGTTTTCATCGCTATGATATGACTAATTTGTCATTCATTCGCAACGACTTCGTCGTCGTGTGGAAATTACCCTTTTCTGTAAAGATTTGTCGCCACTAAGAGGGGTAGAGCGTCGGCGACGCGACGAATGCGAGGAGACGACCGCCGAGGATACGGATGGTTTCTATTAGTTTTCAGAATGTCAGCAAATGAAATCTCGCAATACAAAATCCAAATCTCACATTTCTGCCGTCGTCGTTGCCGTCTTCTTCATCGCTATTCCTCTCATCGCCTCTCCTTCCATCTCCAGATTTGGACTTTCGGATATAAAGCTTGCGACGTTTCCCGGAGCCTCCATCTTCTTCGTCGGTCTGGTCGTCGTCCTGCTCCTCCTCCTCCCCCTCCTCGCCCCTTCGCCGCTTGTTGTTCATTCGGACAATACTGCTCAGCGCACTACCTCTAGCATTAGTTCCATTCCGGTCCCTGCTGTCCCAATCCCTTCGCTCTCGGAAAGGTCGTGAATTGTAGCGTACGTCCCTGTCCAGGCCCTTCAGTCGAGTTTCAATGTCCTTCCGCTGATTGCTCAACTCCTGGATCTCCTTCATGAGATCCTCTCGATTTTTCGCTATGCTCTCGATGGTATCCATACTATACTCCTTCTTTGAATCGACAGTCCCTTTCCCTTCCTGGTCATCATCCCTGCGCGCCTCGATCCGCTCGTCTTCCTCGTCACGGGAGTCGGTCGCCATTGCGATTTTGCTGAAAATCTTGCTGGAAGCCTATGCGTCAAACATATGGTATTTATAAGGAGCGACATGGAATATTTCGCATATAATACTGTAATTTAACGGCATCGCCCCTTATTAGTCTCTTTCTAAGCAGGTTGCGTCAGGTCCGTGAAGCAACCATGCGAGGAGGAATCGGGAAACGCAGAACAATTCGTTCTATTTCGTACACTTTTGGCATGTCGCAGAAGATCGAAACCCACGCATGGTTCCTTTGTGCAGTCTTACAGCACATTTCGCGCGATTCATTCGCGAACGGGGTCGAAATCCTATGGAAATTGATCCCATTGGCGCACTGATAAAAATGTATTCGATGCTATCTTTTATGGTAAATCGATGTAATTTATGGTCTGCGACATGAACTTTTGCTCATAAATTTAAGATTTTCGAACGTACTCGGGCCGATATTTCGGAACGTGCCCTCTTGGCCATGCCACCCCAGAAGCCTGGACTTCATGCTGGAGCCGTGGTGTGGGGGAAATTCGGCGAATATCCCTGGTAGTCAGCTATATGCATAGATGTAATCTGTGCCCACAAATGCTGATTGATTCATTCAGGTGGCCCGCCGTCGTAGACCCCCCCGAGTTTCAATCGGCCGAACATTATCATACCAACAAACCGGAGGATAAATCCTGCAGGCTGGTACTCTTTTTGGTTGAGTAAACATCGACAGTCTTTCCTTAAATTTCTCAATTTATTGCGCAGGTTCAATTCTTTGACGAGGACATGAGCTACGCTTGGCTCAAACCAAAGCACATTAGAGCATGGTATGTTATATGCTGACAAATCACATGGAAAAACCTAGACCAACTCACTTTTTTTTTTCCCGGCCACGACACTCAGGAATCACAGACGAGCTTGGATTTCGAGGAAAAGTAAGGACCTGGGAATAATACAAGGTGTACGACAAGCGGAGGCCTACCTCAAAAAGGCTGGTAGAGAAATAGTCATCCCGAGGAAGCCGGCAAAACCAAGCTCCCAATCACACAAAAGACGCAGTAGTAGCATGGCCATTCAGATAGAATCTCTTACAGGTGCTAAACAGACTAAGGTTCCACAGTCCACCTTTGCTGTGTGGGAAGGCTTGCTCTTCTCGTCTGAATTTAGCGATGTTTTTTTCCGATGCTCGGACTCGAAAGGGCTCGTTCCCGCACACTGTTGCGTGCTCGCTGGATCGAGCGAGTATTTCCGAAAGCTGCTACGGGAGCAAGCGGTAGCTGAGGACTCCACAAATGGAGAGGCGAAGGAAAAAAAGAAGGTCGTTGACATCTGCAAACCCGAAGCTATCGTGAAGGGACTGCTGCGCTTCGTTTACACTGGGGAAATCAGTCTACCGCTGCTCAACATGGATCAAAAGGAGCTGTTTGAGATGGGATTGAAATATGGCTTTCCAGCTCTAATCAAGGTCGGGGAAGCCGGCGCAGCCAAAACCGTCAGCAGGGAAAACGTGCTTCACTTCACAAAGATTGCTTTCCAACATAAAGCTAAAATGCTAAGGGATGAATGTCTCAACTTCATTCGTCTCAACTCCCTAGATTTTCTAACCGATAAAGATTTCATGAAGCAAATATTGGAACTTTCACATGCTGACCCGGAGCTGTGGACCGAGATTTCTGCGAGCTTGCACAACAAAAGAGCAAGAAAAGCTAGAAAGACTGACAGAGGTGGTGCATAGAGCAGTAACTAACTTCATGTAGCTACTCGATCGAGGTGCTGCATTTTCCATATTTGTTAACTCTTACTTATGAATAGTACAGAATGTCGCTTCTGGTGCATGCGATGCGTCATTGTGCCGTGTAACACGTGCATGCTGGACATGAAGCACAGCTGCACATGTTCACATGCTAGACGAAGCGCTGCGATGAATCCATGACATGGTGACATGGACTCATCTACTGCCTAGCTCAAGATTATATGTGGCATCATCAAAGTGCCATACTAGCATACATGTTTGCCGATCTGGTTAAACTACAGCGTATCGTACGTGTCGCAATCTTGCATCGATGGATAACAACATGCAGCGTTGCCCAAGTACGCAACAGCACTACCTAGAGGCTCGTTTATGAATGGAAACGCCGTGCTCGTGTCGTACACATGCAGCTACGATACGACGACCTCATGAAGAATGTGCGCTAGCCACTAGCGCATACAGGAAGATGTGGACGAGCCAATCTAGCAATGCAATGGCGCGTTGGCATGATCTATCTGTTAATAGCTAAATAACTGCACCAAGATAGCCATGTTGACAGCATTCTAGCATCCAAGTGCCACAATACAAAGGATATCAATAACTTGTTTCGTCAATCATTGCATTCACGGGATTTATCGCGTCAGTCATACGACAGTTATGTTGTCAGTTACGACGATGGTTGGCAAGAGCAACATTTTGTCATGGCCATAGCGTGATGCCGAGACGCTTGATAGGTTCCGATGTGCACATTGCAAAAGTTTGTGCGCGTTTGGTAGCTTCGCTTCGCACAAATATTTACCGAAGTGTAAATTGACAGATTTAGCGTCGTGTCCATGATAAAAAACATCTAGTTTTATTGGCAAAGCGAGCAGTGACACACACATGCATGCGCATTGCATTCAGCACGCATAACATCCATATTTCACGAATGCATGCTCGTATGGCTATGTTGTCTTCTTGCTCTCCATGTCGATGGTCGATGTATAGCAGCGGCATTCTATCTCGCGCCCTTACACTTGTCTATCTACCTCAAAGCGATCAAGTAGGGTCGCGTCGAGCACCATTTCGTCAATCATCGCACTCAGTCTGCCTTTGAACGCTGGGATGCCTGTTCGCACGGAATGATGAGAGCACAGAGAAGGCAATGCAGTAGTCGTTCTGATAAAAAATGGTGACATGGAGAAAGCAAAGAAAATACGAAGAATACCTTTTGAATTTTTCTGACCCTCGTACACCTGGAATCCTGTGTATCAGCGAAGGGGGGGGGGGGGAATGGTCAATGAACATAGCCCGAAGGAATAACAACAGAAATATTCGACATTTCTCTCACATTGAAAACGAGCGTGACTATTATGCACGATCGAGAGCGAGAGGAGCATTGATGCTATCATTGCAAAGCGATGGCCCACGCAATGAATGAATGGAGAGAAAGATAACAAATGCTATCTCTCAAGATTTGTATGGGGAGAGGCGATGCTACTAGGACGACAACGACGGCGACGACGACGAAGACGATTACTGCTACTACTACTACTACTACTAACCATCCTCCTTAAACTCATTCACTTTGGCGACTGCCTTGTCCGTTGCGATTTGGTACGCTACCTGGAGGAAGCAAGTACCCACATTAGTCAACACCAAACGGTTTCTAAGATAGGGAGAATTAGGAACAGCTCCGATGTTTTATCGCTCTAGAAAGGGTCGCAACGCAAGAGCAAAGAATTCTCATCGAAGGCCTCGATAACTATCATGCCTCTTTGAATTCCTCCTTTGACGACCAATTCTCTGTGATTGCTATGCGGCCGTTGCTGTGCTGCTGCCATTTGCTGCTCGCTACAACCCAATCTCCTGATGCGACTTGCTTTCGCTTGGAACACGTGGACCTCGTATACACCCAGCACTCCTGCAAGAAGAAAGAGAGATCATGGGGGCATATCAGAGAATAACCACAGCGCCAACGGGCACCCGCTAATCTATATCTACGACTAACAACACGAACGACGTCTTATGAGAGGCTGTAGCTGTTACCAATTTGTCGCCACTCTCAAGCGTTGCCGTGGTTTTCTCCCTCTCGTATAAGTCAGGGCACCCCTCGATCTCATCTGCCAAATAGGCGGCGGAAATGCATCATTTCCGTGTAAAAGAGAGAAACGGAGGGAGGGGGGGGCAAGAGAAAGAGAAGCCGAAGCAGGAAAAAGAAGAAGAAGAAGAAGAATTTAAGGAGTAGAACTCATCACTCTAGAGTCGCATTCAAAGGTCATCGCCATACGCCGATTGCTACAACCCGGCGGTACCTGCGTCCTTCAGCTTCATCCTGTAGATGTCACTCGGGTATGTGACGATATATCCTCGGACCGTATTCTTGGAAGGAACTACCGAAGAGGCAGCTGCAGATAGATGATGATGGTGATAATTCAAAGCATCAGCTATACCGGGATATGGTGACTGTGACAGTCAAGAAACGACAGCGCAGAAGCCAGGAGGACGTAAGAAGAGTAGAGGGGGAAACGTCGAAGCCAGGAAGAGGACTATCTAAGTGTGAGGCGATATACCACTGAGGACGACGCACGCATACTCGTCATCGTACATCCTTCCCCGGATCGTTGCCTGGAGGGAGGGAGGGAGAAGGACAGAAGGGGAAAGTATTTAATCTATGCTGCAGTAGCTGGAGTGATGAAAGAATGATGACGAACACAGCAGCTCAATTACCTTTTGCTGTGAAATTGAGCCCTCAAGCCAGTCCTCCCGCCACGGCATTCCGGATCTTAGAAAAAAGGACCGACAACAATCACAAAAATAATCATCATACCGATGATGGGAGCCTCTTCAAAGATGCGACGAAGATAAACTCGCATTAAACGTATTGTGAAATCTACAACATTGCTTGTTTTAATGATTCTGAAATGCCCCTCCCCTCCTTCATCTCCCCTCATATCGCATCAATTACACGTCGTCGGGGCGCAGAGAGCCGTATACGAAGAAGGCCCTTTGATTCGATGCTGCAGGCGACGTCACAAAGTACAGGGCAGATAAGATTAGGAAGCGTAGTAGGAGAAGATTAAGATCGTTTGCACGGTGTACAGCTAATAAAAGCTAGTTATTGAGAGGGGTGGCGAGAGGGAGCCGGCGGATGGAGGAAAATGATTCATGCATGATTAATACATTCACTTCCTCTGCTCGGAACGCTCGAAGGGGTGATGGCCTTGAGAGAACCCGCGCTTTTCGCCTCAGGCTTCGTCATTTCCTCTTTTGCTTCCAACCTGACAGAAGAGTCGGCGCTGGTCTGTTTTGGCACTACTCCGTGAGAAGTCTCGATGGAGATGGCCTTCTTGTAGCCCTGACGTCGTTTGAAGCGACACGTGTTAGTGAGGAATGGACATTTGTGCCCTTCGTTAGGAGGAGCATCGTTTGTTATGCTGCGTCCCACCTCTGCCAGCGCAGCAACGTATTTCTCCAGCACGTCGTCGTTCTCGTTGAGCATCTTGGTGGTGGGTAGGACGGGGTATGAATCAGTCTGGGAAGGTCTTTAAGAGAGTGGTTTTGGCTGCACGCACGCATGCACGCACGTGTATGCATGTATGTTTTTCCAACAACATCCTCTTCGTTCGATAGCGATTGAGAAACCGACATGTACCCACCTTCCGGAAGCTCCGAGGGTTTTCGAGCTGAAGCGAGGGGATTCCTATTGAGGAACGGGGGGGGGGGAGGGACGGGGGACGGAAAATAGCGCGTTTATTATGGATAAGAAAGCAGAATGGAACAACAGCTAATTTAAAACTTAGCGCACTCTCCTCTTCTTTATGAACCTTTCAGAACTGCTTGGTGTGTCAGCGTTGTTTCTTCGTCGTCCCCCCACCACCCGTGCAAGTAGGGATCTTTTCAATTGTGGGAGCAGTATTACTGGCCATAGCACACACGCAAACGCAGGCCGTTACATACCGTCGTCAGCCTCCACCCTTTTGCCACGGCACACGACGGTCTTGAGATTCTCGTCCATCGCCTTCTTCACTGCGAGATGTGGGGCGAAAAGACGTACAGATAGGCAAAGCTTTCACATAACATTACAACAGCACCTAAAGGAATATCTTAACACGAACCCGTAGCTCTGAGCCCCTCTACCTCTTCCTCGCTCCATCCCACCTAGCGAGAACATCATTAGCTAGGAAGAAAGTATGGGAGGGAGGGCGTGAGCGGGGGGAGGGAGATCGAAAATCTCCTGATGACGACTCAACAGATTATGTGACAAACCGTTACTGATGTTACTAACCGGCTCGGGATGCTGCACGAAAGGCTCCATTCCGATATCGATCCGGTGTTTTTTTGACTGGATAATCAGAAAGGGGGGCGAGGAGACCTGGGGTTAATTCGTTCTGCGCACAGACGCCGAACGGAAGGCTGCGGACAACGCCAGAAAACACGAATGGGTTTCGATTGTACCCACCTTCTTCCGGTCTCTCTTCCCATGGAAATCGATATGGAAGCTGTCACCAGGGGCGGAGTGTGGGTCAATGCAGTTGTGTTATTTTGTTAAGGTTGTTGTCGCTCTCTGTGAAGTTCTATGTTTATTATAAGCTACAAAAGCTTCTTACTGACCACGGAATGCCCCTATCCTTGAATTTGGCTTTGAATTTCAGCAAAGTGGCGTGCCATGGGCTGCCAGTGTCGAAGGCAAAGGAGGGGGGGTGGGGGGGGTGGAAGTAGTGCAGAAAACGCACATGAGAACTCACACACATACAGAGAAGAGAGAGAGAGAGAGAGAGAGAGAGAGAGAGTAGCTTGCACTAATGTTTATACCTCTCCTTCCATTCACACTCGCGCAGGTAGTTGGGGTCTAGATTCCGTGGATCTGACTGTTTTTTGCGACAGAAGACATCGTAGATTCATATCAAGGAACGTATATTGAGAAAGGATGAAAGAGAACAAATGCTCGAGAGAGTTCCAAGCAATTTTCCCCCTCTCCCATTCACATTTTGGCTATTTATTTCCAACCGAAACCCAAACTCCCCTCCACCTTTCGCGCAGTTTTGTAGTTCCACACCATGAAGGAGGCTTCCACACCTGAGGGGGGGCAGCAAGGGAGGAGATGGAGGAGAATGAAATAGAGAACACCTCCTGCATCTTCAACTCAGGCAGAAGATAAATGAAATTAATGCTTTCTCTCTTTTTTTGCATGCTTTCCTGACTATCCTCCCTTCAGCTTTCCCCCCTCCATTACCGATATGCTTCTTCATCATTTTGGCCATCTTTAGCACCACCTCAGAGACAAATCTGAAATCAATAACACGTGTTTTTGCGCTTGTTTGTCTTCTCAGTGTGTTTGTGGGGAGGTGGGGGGGCAAGGGACTTCTGCTACCTGCTCCTCTCCCCTCCTCCACCCTTCTCTCTTCTATCCAATCTCTCTCTCTCTCTCTCTCTCTCTCTCTCTCTCTCTATCCCATCGTCAAAAAGGAGAAACGACAAAACATCCCTCTCTCTCTTCCTTGGCCTTCTGTCTCGGACACACAGGCATGCTGCCCCCCTCCCTTCCACGTGCAGCGCGACGCGAACTCCGACTTTTCTCGTAGATGTTTCCGGCGTGGAGCGCACATTTTGAGTCCGTGGGGTGCTGTGAGCAAGATCGGGCCGCTAATCACCTAGTGAGTGTGTGTACGAGGAGAAAGAAAAAGAGAGAATGAGAGAGAGAGAGAGAGAGAGAGAGAGAGAGAGAGGAGAACTGAGCAAGAGAGAAGGCACAGAAAATAATAAAGGTAGAGATGGCCTTCATATGCATCGTTTTTCATGTCGCCATCATCGCCAACCCCCACGATGTACACAGGTCAGGCAGACCTCAACATAGGGCAGGAAGGAAGATGTCTTTGTGCCAAGACTCATTGAATAGCTAAGTAACGACAATCATCGGGTTAGAAAATACACACAAGCAAAGCCACAAACGACGAGAACGGGCGCGGGTGGGGGGGGAGGGCGAAACAGCCATTTTATTTGGGAGCTAATAATCAATGCGAGCGATTCACTCTATAAGAACTATTAAGCCTCTAAAGACGATATTCCCTTCAATACATACTCTTTCTTCACAGGGGGAAAGGGGAGGGAAAGGTTTTTTCTTGAAGCAAATCGAAGAACAAATGTGCGGGTGAGAAGAGTGTTTCGAGAGGATGTATCTAGGGCAGACTATAACCCATCTGTTGCAGCAGGACCGACTTTGGTTCGCTTTTTATTTTCCCTCTTTCCCTCCTTACATGGACATTTTGGAAAATAATAATTCTCTATCTCTCTCTCTCTCTCTCTCT
>ADNK01001107.1:0-10820 GCA_000320545.1 Bigelowiella natans CCMP2755 | reverse complement strand
TCCCCCTCCTCCTCCCTCCCCTCCCATGGTTAGTATCATCCCCCTCCATCTCCGCTCCGTGGCGTGTCATGCCTCGAGTTCATCACGGGATGGTCCACTCTTTTCATCGGCAACGACATCGGAAGTGGAACGTTCCAGTACCTCACAGCCGGCACGAAGGTGAGCCTGTGGAAGGGCGAGATATGCAGAGGGCAGGCCCTCACCTCCCAGTTGTTTCATAAAGACTCGAAAATGTTGATTGTCAGCTCTAGCCAAGGTCGGGTTTTAGGGTTCAAGTGCCAGAGGCTGCCCCCCCCCAACAGTCATACGAGACGTACCGTGCGTTTTCATCGATACCCCCCCCCTCCCCCCCCCTCCTCCTCCTCCTCCTCCTCCATCTCCAGGTGCTCTTTTTGGGTTGGATAGTATTCTGCAGCAGCGTGATGTTCTACTGCGAGCAGGGGAAGTGGAACGAGGACGATCGCTTCTACGCCAGGACGACATTCTACGGGAAGTCGGAAAGGTGATCGAAGCAGTAGCAACCCCACCACCACTATCACCACTTCGAGAATATGGGGAGAGAAAGAGGGGGAGGAGGATGAGGAGGGGGAGGAGGAGGATGATAATCATGGAGACTGAGAAGAACGCAATATGGGAGAGATGACGAAAGCTTTAGGAACAGACGAATATAGTAGCATATCGAGCGAGATACAGCGCACATACGCACGCGCGCACAGGAGACCGCGCTGATGATTTGCCGATAGGTTAGCTGTACTCCTCCCCCCTAGTTTGGAGCATCTTGCGATTGTGTACTTCTACCGTCTATAGGAGCCCGTTCCGATCGATCCCGGACACCTTCTACTGGATGGCCGCCACGATGACCACTGTCGGCTACGGGGATATGTACCCAACATCGCTTGCTGGAAGGTGCGACTTGACTGAAGACGACATCTTCCCTTAACCTTCTTTGATGATGTGATGATATTTATTTTTTTATTTATGTATATTATATATATATATATATATATATATATTTATTTATTTATACGCAATTGGTGGCTGATTTAATATGGTATCGAAGGCTGCTGGGTTCCATCATCCTCTTCATCTCTATCACGTGCCTGGCCGTACCTATATCCCTTTTGGTCATTCAACACAGCGTTACAAGAAGACACGAGAACTAGAGAGAGGCGTGGGGGAAAGAGCAAGCGAGCGGGCGAGAGAGAGAGAGAGAGAGAGAGAGAGAGAGAGAGTGAATCCTAACTTTTGCCTCTCCTACTTTTCTCTCAGGTTGTGAATATCGATGCAGCATCTTCAGAATACCTGTTCCGCCAACGGCAGTCCAACATCAAAGAGTCGTTCAGAAAGAATAGTGATGAGGATGAGGATGAGGATGACATAGAAATCAAAGCAAAGCGCCATTACGATAACAAATCGATGGACACCTGCGAGAGCGGCGTCGAGCTCACCGAAGGTGTTTGTGTGTGAGGGAAGGAGAGAGAGAGAGAGAGAGAGAGAGAGAGAGAGAGAAAGAGAGAGAGAGAGAAAGAGAGAGAGGGTAAAATAATAAGAGGGGGAGGGCAGGGGAGTAAGATCTAGTTCTCTATCGACACTCTATACAATATCATTCATCATTATCACCATCATTATCATCATTATCATCATTATCATCATTATCATCATTATCATCATTATCATCATTACCACCATCCACAACATCCCCCTCTCCCCGCCTCATACAGGATTGTCTAGTATGACACTGGAGACCATCAATACTCTTGGCAAAATCGCCACAGCCGCAAAGGGTTCCACACGTCATCGAAGCAAATCGTTGGCCCAGGTAAATCATGAAAAGCTGTTTATATGCGTGTATATATATTTAATATATATATTTTTATATTCGTCATATTCATCTCCTGATCACCGTCAACACCACCACCACCATTATCATCATGATTGCCGACATTGCGCTCCTCCCTGACTACCGATTGTTATACGTCCTCATCCATCTTAGTCAAAACTGTTTCTCACGCCGAGTTGTCTTGGACTCCTGCACAAAAGGATGGAAATGGTCAGTAGGGGGAGGGAGAATGCGACTATGCTCGACAACGATGATGATGATGACAGTGATGATGATGATGCACAAGTATTTAAACATTAATATATATGTATGTTTCACATAAGAACATCTCGCTCTTCCGTCGTCTCCGTTCTCGCGACATCTTATCCACAAACGAATGCCTTCTAACCCCTCCTTCTCCCTTCAGTTGGAGGAAGCGGCAGCAAAGGCAAAATTAAAACTCAGGAAACTTATCGATTCCGAGCTGGAGCTTCTGGCCAAATCTCCTCACTTAATCACTGCGCGGGTCGGCTGCCGAAGAAAACTTGGCCAGGATCTAGTAGAGTCATACGATAAACTTCGCCACGAATCAAAAGAGCCGCCGACCATGATCGGGCTCAGGAGGTCAAGAAACCTTCCATCCAGAAGGCAAAGTTTAGTAAAGGAGGTCGAAGGTGCGTGGATGTGTGCGTGAATGTGCTCATATATCGTGGGAATGTGTACCCACGTATGTTTGTCTGTGTGTGTGCTATGGAAACAGAGTAACAGAAAAATAGTAAACAAAATAATATTACATCGAACAACAATATTTTCATGGTCAATCAATCCTAAGAGTCCCCCCTGATCGGACATCCTCACCTCTCACAGGCTTCAAAAGGAGCGACGCCTTAAGTGGCAGCACGCAAAGGGACGGGAAGAAAAATGGGGTCGCCATGGAGAGAAAAGAACCACAGCCTCGCGAGCTGCATGAAGTGGTCGAAGACAAGCAGAAAAGCGCGTCACCAATGGTAGGTTCATCGCAGCGGCCTACAAATTCAAGTAGCACCGATACCAAACGAATAAATATGGTTAATTTGTCGAACGCGACAACAAAGATCAAGGAGAAGGGAGACAATTTGTCTTTAGGAGATGCTGTTAGCGGCACATCGTCAAAGAGAATATGAACTTTGAACCTCAAATAGCTAAGCAATGTAAATACCTGCTACATGTCCACTAGCCAGCTGATAACTTTCATGCATGCATGGCACATGTCAGCATGTCTAGATGTGTGTGTGTGTGTGTGTGTGTGTGTGCATGTGTGTGTGTGTCGTTGGATGTGCAATCCTGCACTTGTTGCATGTGGATAGCAGTTGGGCCAGCAGAGCTAGCGCATGTGCATGTCCAGTCATCGCTACATGAGTCATCACATCCTGCTAGCATGATCGCCACCAACATGCTCA
The DNA here is from genome assembly GCA_000320545.1 of Bigelowiella natans CCMP2755. Lineage (NCBI taxonomy): Eukaryota > Cercozoa > Chlorarachniophyceae > Bigelowiella > Bigelowiella natans. The sequence goes on along the minus strand of ADNK01001107.1, from coordinate 7,562 downwards.
TCTCATCATGGCAAGTCACTGGATGCATGACGCTCAAGCTCAAGGTCATGCTGACGGCAATGTTCGTTCCAATCTCGCAGCAATGACACTCGATCTGGCCTTGCACGTTGATCAAGCAAATGCCATGACGTTGCAACTTTGCACTTTCACCTAGATGGGCATTGCTAGATTGATCCCAAGCTTTGCTGAAACTTGTGCATGGCAGTTGGTGTGGAGTCTCATGATTCTTTTGTTGCTGTTGCAAGCGCAACGGCAGTGTGATGGATGTCATCGTTCTCCATCGATCTCAAAAGCAACTGCAAGTCAGTGTGCTGTTGAACCGACGCTCGAGCACCCGTGAAGGTTCGCCCGGAGAACTCCCAGTCCTTTGGGCAAGCCACTCTGAACAGTAGTGCCAACTTGGCAAGGAGCAGGTGATTGGATCGTGAGAAGCAGTGCTCGTCCAAGCAGTGACGCTGTCGGGAGCACCAGAGCACTGCACTTTCCACCCACTGTTCAATTGAATGCCACCATCACTCTGCCAACAGCGTTGCAAACATTGCAGTCCCAGGAGTGGTGGCGTCACAGCCACTTGTGCTCGTAGACAGAGATTCCCACACGTTCATGGCCGAATCAACTTCACCCCTTCTTCGAAATTCGTTTTCTGTCATTGTTCGAATGAGTGAATGAACAGACTCCAAAGCTGAGAAAGCACCGAGCGATTTGGCATGCACGATGACTCAGATGGCTGTTGCAGCCAAATTGAGTGATGCTTGATTCGAAAGAAAGAAAGAAAGAACCTTCGCCATTTTGATTCTTGGAGCACACCCTGCGGCAAGTTCGCGGACACTTCTGCGAATCCGTCGGGCCCGAAGAATATTTTCCCATGGGTTTTTTTGTGTTGCGACAACGAAATCATTTGATTTAAGGTCGGGAAACGTCTGTCGGAAGGACGGCCCAGTCTGCTCTAATCGGTGTGATGAGGCGTGGGGGTCGCTTTCGCACCAACAAACGCCTACGAAGGTCTCATTTATCTCCGCCTCGTTCAGTTACTGTTGTTGAGGAATATCATTTTAGATCTTGCAAAGGTCGTGGGGGGCGAGGTCATAAGAAGACTGACCACTGCTGTTGTCTGGTGGGGCACTCATTCGCACGTTGGAGAATTCTTGGAAATGCATGAGTTTTCTACTTATCAGCATTTTCCAAAGTCTGGGCAGCCTTCAACTGGACTTGGAGCTGCAAAGATTTGCCATGGATGCCAATACAACCATTGTGCTCAATGCAGCCATTGTGGAAAGGTCAGCCACTCGGTGCTACTACTGACAATGCCTTTCCCCTTGTACATGTTGTGCACATGTCATGTTGCGTTGCGTTCATTGTTTGCATGATATATGTACATTGTGTATACATGTATATATGTACATATATATGCATATACATGTGTGTATATATATGTACATATGTGTATACATATGTACACATGCACCATCATTGTTTGATAAAATCCGATTTGCATGATCTGTCCCTAAATTGTTATGAACGAAATCAATGCAGCTTGTTGGACTAACGAATTCAACACTACTACTATCATGAATATCTTTACCTAAATAAATACCATCGATGTGAGGTTGTGTTGTGCTACGATAACCATTTGCAAAAATCGATGATGAAAATTGATGTTCGTTATTAGATGATGAAGCAATTGGATCATGTACATGTGTACATGCATGCACACATGTATGCACATTGCGTTGTGTCTGTTGCAACATTTAAGTGTGGATCTCTTCCTAGGCTGACCACCAAAAGCGCCAGAGACACCAGATGGCGCGAATGAAGAGAAGGTTCATTCGTTTCGCCCTTTCAGACTTTAACGTAACGTGCTTGCCTAACAAGAGCACACCCATGCATTTCATCAGGAAAATGATTGCACGTTACCTTGCCACAGAAGCTTTGTTCTGTGCAGAGTTTGTTGCAGACAAAACTTGCGGTAGCTCTAATGATGGTCATCAGAATAACGTCTACCATGATCGGTATTACTGATTCAATCATTCATCAAATTTGCAAACGATGCGCATCGAAGACATTCATCAGTCATGACACTTTTTGCACAGCAGCTGCAAGCTGGGTCATGCCAAACACACATGTGTGGCAGCAGGCAGCGATTCAACCTGCAGCACCATTTAGGTACAGCGTGGTGCATGTGGATGCAAATCAATGTGATTGCATTGCTGTGACCACACATGCACATGTGCAACACACGATCGACGATGACCTAGATTGCAGCATGCTGGCATGGCCATCATTGCAATGACAATTGCACAGCACGCAATGAAATTCAAGCGCACGTGGCGTGCGATGCCATGCTGCAATGGAACACTGCTAGACTGGACTGACCCACGCCAGATTGATGACATCACACCTCGATTGCGAGTGGATCTTCGTGCAAACCAACTAGCCAACGCTAGCAACGATGCTGGGATGTCCCTCGTCGACGGATCATCTGAAACCTCGACAATGCTGGAATGTGATGATGATGTGCATGCTGGCATGCCAGACATGTGATGGTCAGATGTGGTTTCCAAACTTGATTCTTCGTGTGCACAGTTCGTTGGATGCGATCTGTCCAGGCAAGCATGATGCACTGAGCCTGCTAGCAAGCGCAACCTGACAGCTCTGGGTGCGCACTCATGCCAGCATGACACATGCTGGCATGGAAGCGAATGCAATGATGCATCTCACGGCAATCGTCATCATCTGCGCTGATCGCGTTCGCATGGGCTTGTTGCATCGCATCACCACTTCGCATGCGATTCCATGTGGCACATTGCATTGCACAAAGAGGATCAGCGGATGCGAACGTGACGCGCTAGCGCGGTCAGCGGTGTCGATCGGTGATTCCCGCCCCCACGCATGGCACAGCACACGCCAGGGTCAAGATCCGTGTGTCTCGTGCTGGCACGCCAGCGTGCGTGTGCAACCCACGCTGGCACGCCCCCACCGGCGGGTGCACGGCACCTTGATGTTTCACGAAATTCTTGCTCGCGGTGCCTCACTTTGAGCCGCATGACCAATGTGCATGCCAGCATGACATCACCATCGAAAGTGGAAGCCCAGCTTCGCCAGTTCGTTCCACTTCGATGAGTGCACTTGCAGCTTGCCATGCCAGTTCTTGGCAAGTGTCATCAGAAAGAAATGAACTATGAATGTTTGGAAAAAATTAATGTCAAATGCGTCTGCATCCAAATGGGAACATTTCGTAAATTCGAAGCGCTTTCAAGCAACTTTCATAGGGCGGCGTTCCATTTTGAAATATGACGGTGTGAAAAATTGATTCAAAGTTACGAAGTTCTTGGTATACTTATTTTTCCATAATTACCCTCAGTTGCTGCAGGACAAGGAAGAATCGCATTTCCCTCTTCCCCTCTCAGGATTGGTCCATCTTTTTGTTCACGAAGGCCAGAGGAGATCAATTTAGAAGAGGTATGTGTTATCTTAGACCGAATGCCTGAGGCAGTAGATGGTATGATGAGCATGAAAGCGAGCCTAGAGGGCTAGAGGCGCGCGTATGTAGTGGTTGAAGTCAAATATCTTTCGGATAGGGTGAAGCGAGTCGCTAGAACGGAGGCAAAGATGATGAGTGGCCGAAATCTTCGAAAGATCAACCAGTATCTGAAAGACGTAAGTGATTGACCCATCATTCAGACACGAATCTTTCTTGTATACGAAAAGAGCACAATCCTTGCAGTTCTCAAGCAACCTCACATCATGCAAAACTCTGTGTTACGACAGACCACGCACCATGACTTCGATACGCGATATATGGCAACGCACGACCTGACCGCTGAGCTTGAGAAGGTTGATGTGCTTGAGTCAACTCTACAATGTCGCATCCGCCGTGCAATAATTACGCAGCTCGACGACAAAAACACGGACGTTCAAACCGTAGCAGGTACTCGCTCACGTTCCGACAACACTAAGAATACACGATTAAGCAAGGAGAAGAAATGGGTGTAGCAAACGAGGGGAATCTTTCCAATTCCCATCTCTGTGATAGTTGACATACGTCGAATAATCTGACACCATTATTTATCGCCTCGCTAACTCTGCTTAGTGCGGTGCCTCTCGACTCTCGTACGTAAATTTGACGCCCCACAAGTCGCCGACATCATCGGAAAGCTGGGGTGAGTAGTCTTAGACCAAGATGTGCGCAGTAGGCACACTACCAGTACGCTTTATTGTATAAACGGAGCAGCATCACCATCATCATCATCATGCCAACAACACCCCAAATAGGTCCCTCGTTGCAGACGCGAAGCAAAGTGCCAACCGAGATGTGTACGGCATTAGTCTTCGTACAGCTCTCGCTGCCTTGAAGCCCAAGGACGGCCACAAACTCGCAAGCACCTTGTCGAAGCATCTCCTTCTCGGGCTGAAGCAGCCGATCACAGGCGATGGGACCATGCATTCTATTTGTCTTGATATCCTTAAGGTAGTGGTTCAGTAGTAGTAGTAGATGCTACTGTAGCTTTGCAGCTTGCTTCTCCTCTTCTTGTTCTCTCTCTCTCTCTCTCTCTCTCTCTCACTCACTCACTCACTCTCTCTCTCTACCACCCACTCACTCTCTCTCTTTCCCCTTGGTCTGTGTGTCTGTGTGTGTGTGTGTGTGTGTGTGTGTGTGTGTGTGTGTGTGTGTGCATGAAACGAAGCCTCTACATATCATTGCTTATTGGTATTTCCTACTCTCCCTCCCTGCTCCCTCTCTCCTTCACTCCCTCCCTCCCTCCCTCCCTCCACCTTCTCAGGAGCTGCTCGCGCGTTTAGGCAGCGCACTAGTAAGTGAATATGATGCAATTGTCCAGACGCTTCAAAGACTGCTCAGTGCTGCACAACCCGCCCTCAGAAAGCGAGCAAGCTTCGCCTTAGGTAACGATGGTAATAGCAGCATATCTTGAGAAGAATGCGACGTGCATTTCTGCAGAAGATATATTTGAGACGTTGCACGTATTGAGGGAACATTCTGGCTCTTTCGATTTCCTCAGGCGAGCTGGCCCGTCACTTGAAGGAGGACGCGTTCAAGAAGCTCATCGAGCACATCACGAAGCAGATCGGGGTCGTTGCTGCGGGTGCGAGTCGAAGAAGCTCCGCCAGTGTCGCGTACATCCAAACCATCAGCCTCATATGGTCCTGCCCATCTAACTAGTCACAGTTTTGTACTCCTGTAAAGGGAAAGAGGAAGGAAAGAAAATCCTGACTTTATTCATCACGCGCAACTATGGGCCTGACCCCTCCCCCCCCCCTTTTTTTGGTTGTGCTTTCTTAGCCAGTCGTCCGGCGTGCGTGTAGCTCGTTATCTATCCACCATCTTACCAGCCCTCAACCAGAGTTTTGCGGGCGACGACGACTCGAAGAGGGGGGGGAGGAGTGCAGACCCCCCGGCACCGGATGGGAAAGGGGATGGGGAGGGAGAGTTGGACGGCAATGAGGAGGAGGAGGCGCGGGCGGAGCTTTGGTCAAATTGTATACAGGCCTACGCTAGCATCCTACGAGAGTGCCCGAAACAGGTGGGTGGGGGTGGTGGAAGTGTCTCGTTTGCCCCCCCCCCTCTTGTTCCTCTACCTTTTCCAATGGATTCGTGTAGTTGTGGAGTGATGATGATGGTGGTGTTGGTGGTGATGGCGATGATGGTGACGATCCCTAGCATGTTTTCTGTCGCCGCTGTTGGATAACCTCACCCATTCAGCCCCCTCCCCCCAACCTTACCTCCAGGCATCTGCGCATCTTCCTCTCATGGTGGTGACGATGCTGAGACTGTTAGATTACGATCCGAACTACACCTACTTAGACGACGATAACCTCAACGATAAGAATAGCGCCGAGGAAAAGGAGGAGGAAGAGGACAAGGAGGAAGAGGAGGAGGAAGGAGAGGACTGGGGCGGCGACGATGAGTTTGGTGAGCTACTATCCGAAGGGGCCGCTGATGAGGCCGACAGCAGCTGGAAGATTAGGAGAGCTGTGGTAGATTCGCACCCTCGATCTAATGAGAACACGGGAGCAAGATGATATACATTAGGGCAGCAATGACTATCATCACTATCATCATCGTCACCACCATCTTTATCAGTATAGCAATTTTCATGTCATCAACAAACAGCAGCAAGAACCACAGCAATGCTGCCTTTCGTTTCGCATTAAAAAACGAGTCCTTTACTTGATTGTACTGTCCCCCCCCCCCCCTAGGCACGCGCTTTGTCGACTTTCGTTCGCTCCAAACCGAATTCCCTCCTCCAACCGATCCCGGCGACGACGACGACGTCGGGTGTCAAAGAGGGTGGAAAGCGCCAGCCTATGACCCTTGACGAAGGAGACGAGCAGGGAGGGGGGGGGGACAATGAGTGGAAGAAAGGGACAGCAACCACCCCTGCCCTGCTGGAGAACACGTATCTGAGCAAAGTCCTCACCGCCCTCGTCGATCGTATGAAAGAACGGTGAGTTTCGATGTCGTCTCTCTCTGTCGCTGTGGATGGTATTGCGTGTACTCTTTACGTGTGCGTGTGTGCGTGCGCGCCATGGTGCCTTCAACGGAGCCCATACAACGAACATTACGATGAAGAAAATCCCAAACATAATTTTCATTCTCTTCCTCCTACTGCCCCTCTTTGCGAAACAGGGACTCCGGAGTCAAGGTCGAGATCCTCCAGGCGCTCTCTGAGATCATAAGTCAAATCTCAGTGCTCAGCTCTGCTGTGACAGCTGTTGGGGGGGGGGAGAAGCTGTGGAACGTAGATGATTCTGACGAAGGAAGAAGAGCCACCGACGACAAAGAAAGCGACTCGTCGCTGCCATCCCCCCCCACGTACGTTATCAGGGAAGAGAGAAAGAGAAATAAGAAAGTTATATATTAACACGTTGGGGCGGTGGTTGAGTGATTTCTCGTCTCTACGATGTCGTTATCAAACCTGTGAATATCGTCGCCGTCAGATGTTCCTAGGAAAGAACATGCTCACGAACGCGCGCGACGACGATAGTGATGATGGCGATGTTGATCATCGTGGAAATGCTGCTGATTGCCATTAACCCCACGCTATCCTAACCGTACAACAGGACGTCCTCCTCCCCCCCCCCATCCTCATCGGCGTCGATGTCCTCGCCATCCTTTGTGGCCCATTCTGCGCGGAGAATTCTGACGGATAGCACTTCTGCTTTAATTCACAACGCACATAGGTCTGTCCTGTGCCGCCAAACAGTACTGCTACGTCGTTATCATCACCCCTCCTTATCACCACCACCATTGTCGTTATCGTCGTCATCGTCGTCGTCGTCGTCACCATCATCATCATCATCCTCCCCTGATTTCTGACGCAGCGTGAATTGACGTGTGTGTTTGTGTGTGTGTGTGGTCGATAATGGACAGAGAGTTTGTGGCCGCCAACAACTCCACAGCTGTGAAGAGTGGGGTACCGTGCTTGCAGGCGAGAGAATGAAGAATAACAAGAAGCGGGAATTCAAAGGAAGGAGGGAGGGAGAGAGAGAGGGGGGGGGAGAGGGAGGAATGCGAGAGCACGCGAACACACAAGCATCATCCT
>ADNK01001109.1:0-30226 GCA_000320545.1 Bigelowiella natans CCMP2755 | reverse complement strand
TAGTATATATATATATATATATATATATATATAGTTATAACTATATATATATATATATATATATATATATAATACCTACATTATATACGTAAAACGCGCAAAGAGTATTGAGCACGATGCGTGATTCTAGGTTCGGGGCCGCAGGGCCAGTGGCGTCGTTGCAAATGGCGTCGTAGCAGGTGCAGTGGTCGGAAGTTCCCTTGGAGCTCGGTTGTCCTCCAAAACGAAGAAGCAAGGAGGGAAGGATCAACGCCGTGCAGACGCGGGGCACCCCAAGGAAGATAGACCAAAGACGATCATGGAAGGCCGCGTGAAGGCATTAGACGCCTCGATGATGCGCGGGTCGCTGCGGAATATGGATATGAAAAATCTTGACGATTTCCAGGATCGCCCCGGGTACTGCAGGGAGGGGGTCGAGGAGCCCGAGGCCTCTTGCTACGGCGGCTGTTTCCGCATTTACAAGAACGATGAGAACCGCGTGAACACGCACCTGTGGACCTGGAACGATTTGCTTGGCGTCGCCTTCTCGTTCACAGTCATTTTCGGTGGAGTATAAGAGACCTAATGAGAGAGAGAGAGAGAGCGAGCGAAGCGAGAGCGGGGGGGAGGGGAGGGAGGGAGGGGATTTATAGAATCGGATTCGCAGACGTACGAATAAGCGCATGCCCTTCCTTCCTTGCAGGCTGCTGGTTCCTTTTGGCCGTGTTGTCGTACAGGCTGCGAGACGACTTTTCAAGCTTCACAACGAGCACCCTCCTTGCTTTCGGTTGTAGTAACACAAACAGCGAGAACGAGTAGTAGAGAGACTCACTCGGCTCACCATCAGTGTCACCAAATGCTGCTACGCATGCATTAAAGCGGTTAGGAATAATTTCGCAAGGTTTTCGCTGATCTTCTTTTCTTCCTCTCTCCCCCTTCTCCCCTTCTCCCTCCCTCCCTCTCTTGCTGGTGGCTTTTTGGCTCGCTACGACTGGAAAAAGGCCAAGACTTCATGTATCGAGGCGTGCAGATGTTCATCATCGAAGCATTGCTCTTCATACCATGCTGCTACTTCTGCTTCTGCTGCTGCTGTGCCTCCTCTGGAGATCAGCAGAGCTACTCCAACGTGGACCCGACGATCCGTGGCATTTTGGTCAAATTATCCGTCGGACAACTCGGCTTCTCCTACCGGAATTTAACGGTCCTGCTTTGCCGTGCATGCTCTCATCCTTGTGCTTCACTGACTCTTGTCGTGTCGCGTCCATCTGGCGACTGTTGTTTTTGAGTCCTCTTTTCAATAGAGCGTTTATTGCATTTCCTCCCCGAATTACGTCATTGTATACTTTCAAACCAGATGAGTTCCTCGTAGATATGACGCCTGTACACGTATAACGTAAGCACTGATCGCAACGCCCATGTGCAAAATTGTACAGATCGAAAACCTAGATCCCTGGGGGGAGGCTGCTAAAATGGGTGTCCACCTGGGATGGAAAATTGTTGCGATTGACGGCCGCCGTGTCACAAACGATAAGGTGAATTCAAGAAACGACCATGGATTTTCACAAGTGTTACGTGAAGATAATACTTTGCTCTCATCTTCCTAGCTACCGTCCAAATAGTTCGCTCCCTTATCCTTTCTCCCTATCCCTCTTTCGGTACCGCACAGGCTTGCTTCAAGCTGCTGCAAGAGGTTCATCGCATCTCAAACACAGTGCAAATAACGTTTGATGACAACCGCGCGACGAGCATGCGGACGAGCATTAACAGCAACACTAGTAGTAGCCTCGTTGGTATCTCCTTGACGAAAGGGAGCTCTCTCAATGGACTCCCCCTTGACTCACGGAGCATCCGGCTCGAGGGTGAGAGGACTTCCTCACCAAGAACTGCTCTGTTCCGTCATAGCGATGCAAGCCAGCTTTCCTCTCCTAAGGGACTGATAGTCAGCGACTTCGATCAAAAAGATGGCCTCAGCCTCTAGCTGATGATTTGAGGCTATGGGATTGTATCATCTCGATCGAGTAAAAGCAAATCTTACTGAGTTGCACACAGTACTGGATTTCACTGCATCGCAGCGTATAGTGCTTACCAAGTTTCATTGCAGGCACGCACGCCGTAACTCGATTTATTTCATATCGCTTGCAGAGCGACGTAGCAACACTGGGTCCACCACAGCGTTGATGGCTTATATATAGCACATGTATATAGCGTGTGATTATTGGCACAGTATGTTGTGTATATAGTATGCATGGTGGTATAAACACTTATTAACGCATGGACACAGCTGACTACATCATTGCATGAATATATATGCAATATTAAGGTGCTGCTAGTTCATTGTTGTACGACTAGCGCTTATTGTGTACGTATAATAATGAGGCAGCACGGCGCGTGGCTAGCTAACATGTGTGTGTGACGCAGCGCAACGCCATGTGCCATGCAACCTAGCAACAGTTCATTTATATAGCAGGTACGATACGCTGCTAGCGCCTACTACTACTATACACTTGCATTAGATGTACACATGGCCATTGTAATGGCCGTTGTACGTTACCGTATGCACGTACCGTGTAACATAATAGCACGCCACAGCTACATCAGGATGACCATTGAAAAAATTTAATTCTTCATTGCATCCGTCTCATCATAATAGCACGCAGCAAGTGACGCGCACACCACACGTGGATCTGTCGGAGCACAAGCTAGAGCACACGTCATCTGTGATGTCTAGCGCTTGTGTAGCCTGTGCGAGCATACCCATGCGACGCATAGCTTCGTATGTACCGCCGTATATATCTGTGCACAATTACGCATCGTAAACGTGTACGGCAGCGCTGGCGTTAGGCGCAAGCGCGCATACATGCACCTTTGGTCAAACAGCATCGCATATGGTATCGTAAATGTCGTATCGCAAGCATAGCCTAGCTAGCTAGCAACATGCCTCGAGCTAGCGCATACAAGCAGGCCAGGCTCGCTCTGCTGTGCCTAGCGTAGCGATAGCTGCAGCTAGGCAGCTGCAAAGAGCTACTATAACTAGAAAAATAATTGCATGCGTGCGTGGCATGGTTGTCTGCTAGTCTTAGGCTACGCCCTATTAATATTTTCATTGCTACGATACTTCGATTCTTGTGCCATTTCTGCATGAATAGCTCGTACTAAGTACTATTTTTCGTAACATACATCCCAGCTGACATACGCCTTGTTATTTCAAACACGTACATAAATAATGCAGTTAGTGCACACAAATTATTTACATATTGTGCGTGCTCTAGTCATAAAAGCCTGGGCTTTGCCCTACTGATTTAATGTTAAAAATCCTTTTTGTATACAGACGCCCATAGTCGTAAAGAGTGTTCACTCGTTTCTAAGATCTACTGCGAGACACGTCCAACATCTTCTGTTATTGACCAGAGCTTACTCAACTACTTAAAGGAAGTAATCTGGTGTCCTGCGAGCTACATTCGGTTCGCCACGTCTTGGTGCAGGATCGAACTGAAGGAACGTATACTCAAGAATCTCGTCGATCTCCATTATTGCTGCTTGATTTCCGCATCTGTAACAGTAGTTGGGGGCGCTGAAGATTGTCACGACATTCTTGCTGTGGCACCAGTTGAATCCCTGTTTTCATGCACATCATAGCAGCAGCCGCAAAGTCAACAAACTGAGGAGGTAAATCGAACTTTGATATGAAGCACAGAGTCATAAACGGATTATTATATATCATGTAGTCACGGCAGAGTGTGATGAGGGCGAAGTAGCGGCGATGGTGTACCTCCATCACAAGCTGATGAGCTCTCGCGATGACTGTGAGATGGTTGTTGTGATTAAATTGTTCTGATATGTCTTGGCCAAACGTGTATCCTGCGCCACGAGGAGAGATCCCCCATCCACATCTATCATCGGGATCCGACCAGAGAAGATCGCACATGGGTCCTTCGTGCGGTACCTGTTTTATAAGAGCGGGGAGAATACGGTGTAATGTGGAAAAATTAGGAAGCTGACGATTCGATGATTTCATGTTTCTCTACTGCTGCTTGAGTGGACACGTAATCAAGAGACATGTACGCTGGAAACTAACCTCCTGGACGCGGTCCAAGGTCATGATATCGTCTAGGTTATCGATGGAAGGGGAGAGCCCGCCGTGGAGGCAGAAGATTTGCTTCTCAATCAGAGCAGTAAGCGGGAAGTAGTCGAAGAGATCTGTGAAGAGCTTCCACACATTTGCGTTTCCATATTTGCGGAGGCATTCATCATAGAAACCGTACCTGAGGCGAGCAAGTAGGAAGGATTTAAGGGGGGGTCACAACCGTATCTGTCGTCGGTTTAGTCCACGAAAAGTTGTTCGTTAACTTCAACTTACACTTGTGTGATCTGACGGCTCTCGTGGTTGCCGCGGAGAATCGTCACGCGGTCCTTGTATCTAACTTTAAAAGCGACTAACAAAGAGACGCTCTCAACAGAATAGTATCCACGGTCGACGTAGTCGCCCATAAATAGGTAGTTCGTGTCAGGTGGTTTTCCGCCGATGCAGAAGAGCTCCATCAAGTCATGAAATTGACCGTGAATATCCCCACATACAGTAACAGGGCAGCGAACAGGCTGGACGTTGACCTCATTTTCCAGGATTTCTCTTGCCTGCACGCAGATGCATCAGCAATCAGTGATGCGAGGAAACGACAAATTTGGGCTTTTTATACAAGTTGATGGCCTAGAGTTGAAATTTCTATACCTTTGCAACGAGCTCCTTCACCTCATTTTCGCTAAGGTGATTACACCCCATAAGCTTTTCAATCCACCCATCAACTTGTTTGTAGTGGGGGATGAATTTGTTCTCCAATGCGCCACTCTTCTTGCCCTCCATTTTTATATGATGAGCCTGATGAATTTCATATGTTTTAGCCCAAAGTGGGTGCACTTTGTTCATGTCTCATTCTTTCCACCCATCCCATCTCGAGAAGAACATCAGATCCGCAGTGGAAACTCCTCAGAGAGCAGATGCAAATTTAAGGATGAAACTGGAAATTTTCCATGCACTAACACTCCGTATCGAGAATCAAGTCTTAAATGCAAATGCTACCATGAACGAAACCCGGAGTGGGTAAGAAGGGGAAAGGGGTGAAAATGGGGGGAACTTACAGGGAGCACAGAACAAAATATAAATCCTTACTCAATTGTACGCATGAAGTTACGAAAATTTGAATTGGATCCTATTACTATAGACGTCAGATCTATTTTCATTGACGTAAACATGTATAAGAGATTTATATCTCATTCCCAGAACGAGCTCTAGGCCTGGTAGTTCTGAAAGTCCAGTGGGATTTGATTACAAACCTGAATTTTAAGTTTGAAAAGCTATTCTCAAAATGTAAAGCTGAGAATAAATCCCCATCATTTTCTTTTGATATTAACAATATATTTTGTCTCTTTCCATTATCATAAACCATCTCCAATAATGCATCAAGATCATTAAGAATGAAAAAGACATGGGACCGCAGGCGTATTTGGAACGACAAAGCATTTTGGTTGAAAAGATCACCTGCGTTTCCACCTGACGGCCAACCTACGGCATGTATGTTGAATTACGTGCCAGGATTTCAGCTCTCCGACTTGTGCTTCGGAGAGTTAGTGCATAAAAACTGTAAGATGTTCGAATAAAAAGACATGTAACAATCTATCTTTGCATCAAAATCACAGATAATTAGAATTTTCTGGTGTTCCGTTTATCGATGATAGTTACTGGCTTCCCGCCCTAACCTTAGAACTCCATTTCTCAAAATATGTCAATTTTTTGCTCATGATAGATCGTACTAAATGTTCTCCAAAGTAAAGACTCACGATGAGACATTATTGTTTTTTTGTTTTGGCTGTCTAGAAATAACACTGGACTAAAATTTACAGATATTTCTGGGTATACTGAAGGGAAATTAAATTTTCGAAATTCTCTTGATTATAAAATGCTTTCAGGACGTCTGAAGGTTTCCTCCCATACTAGCTTATTGCGTCTTATATTTAAAATATAGTATATTTATGCGGAAATAACTACCCAGAAACTGGGGAAAGCCACTTCTTTCTGGATCCAAAGGGGTTGAAGTGGACTACGACGATCTTTTTTTTTTGATAAATTATTCAATAAGTGTCGAATTAGTTGTAAATATATTGTATTTTTTTGGTTCTATTTTATAAATTGTTTCATATAAATCTGAAATAAATCAGGTTATGGCGGAGCTGGACCCCTCTAAGCGGGGCAGGATAGTCCTCACGAACCGGAACGTCCAAAATGTAAGGCCGTCACGTCACGAACAACCAGCAAGATAGTGAAGAATTTCTTCCTGATAGATAATAAACTGTACGAGAGAGCGGAAGAGAATGACAAATTATAGACATCGGGTTGCAGGGACCGGAGCACAAGCGAATTGTGTGAATAAGATCTCACACCTTTTACTTGCGCATAGGTTTTTAGTATTGAAGACCCACATGCGTTTGACGCTATATCCCTGGACAACTCACTGACTATCGAATCTTTCAAGAAGAAAATGTCAATGAAGATTATTGAGGTTCGTCGTTCGCTGTCGTACAGGTTCAAATAGCTTGACTTCTGTTGCACCATACTTGTGCATTTACATCAATCAGGAGAAGGATGACCATGTTGTGTTCGACATCATTGGGATTGACGCCCCCCTAGCCAATGCGTTGAGGCGTATCATGCTCTCAGAGGTATAGTTTTAGTGCGTACCCATTCCCCACGATGCCTGTAGCCTTGATGATCATCCTTCTCTTCTTCGACTAGGTTCCCACGATGGCGATCGAAAACGTATACATCTATCAGAACACTTCCATTATGCAAGATGAAGTGTTAGCTCACAGGCTGGGTCTCATACCGATTGCTGCGGAACCACGCATGTAAGTGCAAGTGCTACCTCTCTTTCTCTCATCTACTGCTGCATTCGACCAAAACAATTTTTCGTTCCAATTTTTCCCACATTCCCCACCTCTCTCTTTCTTCTCCATCACTATTATAATACCAATAATTATACCAACCAGGTTCTCCTATGTCAATGAGGCCAAAGATAAGGAGATGAACGAGACGAACACGCTTGTCTTCACTTTGGTAGTTGGACGGGGACGGAAAGGGGGGGGGGGGGGGGAGTTACGAGATATGATTGTTAAAACGTTTGAGGGATGTGGCTGCAAAGATAGTAATTTCATTGTTCTTTAAGATCTGCATGACTAATCTAGTACTCTTGTATCTCTTAATGCTGCATCATCCTCTTTATTTTTGAAGAGAGAGAGAGAGAGAGAGAGAGAGAGAGAGAGAGGAGTTTCAACCGCTTCTTTACTTTTCTTCGCCTCCTCGCTATGACGTCTGCAGGTCGCGGAGTGCAAGAAAAATCCATCCGCCAAGTCGAGCGCAGCGCCTGAGACGCTTTACGTTGGAGCCAACGGTAATGACGATTCAAAATGATAAGGAAGGGGAGAGCACTGCACCCGTTCTCTTTTTTCTTGCATCATGTATTACGCGATAGAAACTCTCTGCGAGGTGGAAAGTGACATCTTTTCTGTGCATATCTGTTCCCTGCGTCGCCTCCCCTCATACAGTTACGTCCGGGCAGTTGAAGTGGATACCGCAGGGAAAGCAGGTTCGGACGAAGGGGTTGGGGGGGCGGAGATTTCTTGATAATGTAAGCATACAGCATATGCTAAAACTCTACTCTTTCCTCCCTGTCTCTCCTCTCCCCTTTTCTCCTCCCCTCTCTCCTCGACCGATTCTGTCAGGAGGAGAGGTTTGGCAAAGGGGGAGTGAAGCCAGTCCACGATGACATCATCATCACAAAGCTTGAGGCCAGGGCCAAAAGATTGAGGCAGAGCTCCTCGCAGAAAAAGGCATTGGAAAGGTGCGTGCATGTTTGTATATATATATATATATATATATATATATATATTACAAATTTTTAAAAATTTCAAAAGAGAAAAAGGGGAAAAATGGGGGGGGGGGGGGGGGGGACATACTCGTATACTGAAAACTTATGCTACTGCACGTAACCGACGACGATATTGTGGCGAACTTACACTCCAGGAACACGCCAAGTGGTCTCCAGTCTGCACGGCATCTTACCGATTGCTCCCGGAGATTGAGATTAAGAAAGAGGTGCGAGATATACCGACGCTGTTACAGAGGACACTAACAGTGCAGCAATGGGTTTCTTGTAATGGTGGTGGTTGGTTAATTGCGCATGTAGCTCATATAATATATTGTAGACACAAGTTTTATACATATAAAAATATGTGTGCTAAATATTTTATAAATACTTGATGATAATTATGAACTATTACTTTATTCATCTAACCAGTTCCGAGGGGCAGAGGCGGAAGCCCTCGTCAAGTTGTGCCCAATGAAAGTGTTCGATATTGAAGACCTTGGAGGTGAAGAGTTTGCTGTTTTATGTTGGGTGTTTACATGTGTGCGTGTGCGTGTGCATGTGAGTGTGTGTGTGTGTGTGTGTGTGTGTGTGTGTTTGCGTATGGCCTGGTCAAGGTGTCTTTGGTGCCATCAATCATCACTTTTTCCTTTTTCTCTGTCTCTCTTCATTATCCCATCTTTCCATTTTAGGAAACGGAGCGATGAAAGACAAAAAAGCAGTTGTGCGGTACCCACGAAACTGCTCGATGTGCCGAGAGTGCATCCGGAGGCATCCGCAAGAGGGGGAGGGGCAGCGTATAGAACTTCGGAGAGTGAGAGATCACTTCATATTCTCCGTCGAATCCGTAGGAGTTTACAAAGCACGAGACATTGTGACCGAGGCTATGAATGTCCTGAAGAGTAAGGCTGCGAAGCTGCGGGGTGATCTCAAAAATATCTACAACTAGTGGTGGGCACCACACATGTGTAATAGAAGAGCCACCGAATGAATGTAAGAAAGCGGTGCATTGTTAGCACATTGTGTGTAAATACACATCAACCATGTAACTAATACATGTGGGTTGCACATTTGAATGTGGATCACGCATCATCTGAGGCTGCAATTACATCACCGCAGCTGTGATGCAAGATGGCACTACATTCGCTGGCCATGGCGCATGCACTTAGCTTGCTACTGCGGCGTAGCGACAGTCAAAATGCTCAGCACAGGCTTGCCTACAAGATGTCATGGCGGATGTGCAGCATTGCAATGATGCTGCTGTTCATGTGTGCAATCAAATTTGCATCAAAATTGACATGAGCAATGCTAGAATGGCTTCAGTCTTGTCATCTAGCTTCGCCAATGTAACTGAGTGTTCACAATTGTCTTTGCACACACAAACATGCATCGCTGTCGCTCAAATCCTCAATTGTGCTACCCAGATGCTTGACGATGCTTTCATGTCCGTAGCGAGAAGCCCAAATCAAAGGGGTCTGGTCTAAGATGTTAACGATGCAACAAAACTTGCATTAGATCGAACACCACAAAAATCAATGTCGAAATGATGGGAAGCCCCATTCTTATTTTCAGAATTTCATCAGTCTCGCACCATTGTTATCCTCATGAACTTTCATCAAACTGTCATCTCCGTCCTTGTCATGAAATTTCCTTTTCTTCATGGCATTCCCTGGCCCGTTCACCCAAACTCTTCTTGCCAACCCTTCCCAAAATCCTTCGTCGCAATGAGTTTCGCTAACCCTTTACATCGTACTTTCCCACTAAACTCACCCTTGTCATCCCTCTGTTCAATGTCTGCCTTTTCCTCAATCAAATGCTTCAGTGCAATGAGGTCAGTGTTTTTCACAGGTTCCCAGACATTCTTGCTAGCTCCTGCGCCCATTCATCTGGGCGTCATCATTTGCTTCGCTTGTTAGAGTATCACAATCAACAGCATTTATCCTCCTTTTCATCCTCTTTCTTGCATGAAAACCATTGTCGGATGCACAAATCATCATTCATTTTCCAATGTTTTTCGTTCTCCAGTGCTAGTGACGATCGCAAAGATTCTTCTCGTTGATTCTCCATTTCACGAAAACGTTGTTGTTGTTGTTGTTGTTGTTGTTGTTGTTGTTTTCGAGAACAAGTTCGAGACGCAATGTTCACCTGACAACAGTCAAAAAAGAATCGGGCGCGAAACAGCTGATCGACGCTCGATGAGAGCATCGGGGAACTCAAGTACTTCGTGATTTTGGAGAATCGTGGTTTGGGACAGAAATTACCCACATTTTTACCACAGTGTCGGCATTCATTCAAACTAAATAACGAACCGACGAACCGCTGCCGGAAGCAAGCCCCCCAATGCGTGGTGGCTGGGGTGTGGCCTTCGTGTCTGGGCTGTGTCTAGGAATGGTTCTGGGGCTGACTTTGGCAGCTTATCGATATGTCGAGGTACCTGAAATTGCGAGGGCGAGAGATTTCAGTTTCTTGGTTTACACAAAACCCCTCAATCTTCCCACTCAGAGCTCCGGAATGAGTTCGGCGTCGTTGGGGTCAACGCTTTCGGTCGACCAATGCAGGTTTTCAAGAGCCTCTTCTTTTGCAAACTTACCACCCTTTGATAAGTTACCTTTATTAAGGTGCAATTGTGAGGATAAAGAGCGATTTCCGGCCGACTCAAGGATGCCATTCCGGAACGAGACTCAGCGCACAGCGAGGCCCGATGTACGTTTGTGTTACGTGTGTGTTACATACACACCCAACGAAACACTCTCACTGTTTAGCCATTTTTGAGACATCATTGTATCTTCTACAATAACGCAGGGTGATTCGTGGTGGATCGATGACAATGGGCTTTTGCAGATGTCCCTAACGATTTCAGACCACTTCGACCCCGTCAACCATTCATTAACACTGCCCCCCCCCTCAAATAAGAATAGCGCTTCCTCCTCCTCCTCCTCCTCCCCTTTTTCTCCTCCGGCGGAAACAGAAATTTGGCTTGATATTGGGGTTAACGTGAAGAAGACAACGCCGGTAGGGAAGGATTTCCGTTACCTATCACAGAAGGAGGGAGTATTCTACATTGCATTCGAGCCTTTACTAGCGAAATATGCATACCATGTGGCAATGGGTGTCAAGGACGAGGGCATCGTCGACGCAGGGCTTATACAGCTACCGCATATGCGCAGGAGGCGTCGGGGGATGATCTTCCCAATGGCTGTGAGTTGCCCCATTTGTACTTGACGACAGATGCATGCATTTTTGAGCGCGGATGTGCGTGTGCCTGTAAGCTAGTTGTGAGTTTCAATACATTGAAACATCATGTTTGTTGCGGGCGTTGTGTACTACTGCAAAACATAGTTACTGGCACATACGTTTGTAAGGTTGGGGATGAAGACAATAAGATGGCCGAGTTTCATGTCTCAGCATTAGATGGATGCAGCTCCCTCAATAAACAACGTACATATTTCCGTCCTTCTTCACTAAACTTCTCACACATACCATCAACGTCTAATGTTATTGCTTGCTCGACAGGGAGCGGGAGAGAGCTCGCAGAGGGAGGATGGAAGGGTAACGACATCCAAAGGATAGTAACCAAAGGTAGCTGTTTACCACAAGAATATTGGCCACAGACCCAAACACCAAGATGTTCTTTTCTGCACGCCCTCTCGTTGTGACTTTGCCTCGAAAATACACAAGCAAAACAATTTTACCGGTCGTCAGGCTGTGGAAGCGCACGGAGAGTAGTAAAGGTACCCACGGTGACGCTTGGTACGCTGCTCGGGACGTGGCTGGGGGGTCGGGAGGTGGAGTTCATGCACATCGATGCTCAAGGTTACTAGCATGGCAATCGTCGTCGCCAATGTGGCAACGTTTTGTTATCCTCATAAACAATCCTTTCGGTTTTTGCTGACTACGACGGCGACAGCACACATTTTTGAAGATGGTGAGGAGGATGATAGTTATATGATGATGAAAATGACGATGAATGATGATATGTGCCTGTTCAGGGGCTGAGATGAGTATCCTTCGTTCTGGTGGAAGCGCATTGAAATCTGTCCGCAGAATAATGCTAGAAGCGCCATCGCCTAAGTGTATAACCCTCACCGAGGGTGCCGCAACGTGCGAGGAAATTTTCAAAAGTTTAGACAAAATGGGGTAACTGCGTATTTTTAGAATGCAGACGAGGATGATGATGATAATGATGATGACCGAGAAGATAGATATAAAAAAATAGTAAACAAATGTTTGCAACGAGATATGAATTTGTATGGGTCGTAATTCATTACCTAACCTCCAGGTTTGTACCGGAGGACGCCATCCGAGAGGACGGTGATAATATAAATACTTCAGATCTAAGCTATATATTTTGAGCAAGGAGTTACCCGTTTCGCGTTTGAAAAGGCTCGTTCTTCAAATCGTTTATCTATTTCTCATGCATACTTTTCTCGTCATCATCTTATGCGTTTCATCTCTTTCCTGTGATCTTGGGATAATTTATCGACAGGCTCCACACGCGTGGGACTAAAGAGGGGATTCAGCTGTGATGATGTCCCTTGGGAGTCATGGAACTCCAAATGTGAATTCGATCTTCTTTTCATTCGCAGTGACATTCCGTCGTAGGAGAGGTAAACCCGGTTAGTTATACAACGTTTTGTCGAGCATGTACAGAGATGATAAGAAGAATGCGTTGCAATGACGGGAAGCGGAGCTAACCAAACTGATCTATAAGCGAATTGGTAGACATTAGACAAGCATGTGTGTGCAATTGTGAGCACACCTTTGCACTCCAGCTGCAATTCATAGAAGGTTCTAAGTGCAGAAATGGCATCAAATTGTGCAACGCACCGCAGCACGGTGATCGAAAACGCACGCCTGCTAGTAGCCTGTGTTGCATGATGTTGAGCATCTTCTGTTCAGTGGAAGTGGTGCATGCTAGCATGCATCGCATGGCACAATTCATGCAAATAATGAAATCTCAGCGCCAGCCAGCACTGCGTGCGTGCTGCACGTGCAACATTGGTGTAATTGGCGTTCATTGGGGCGCATGAATGAATGATGAGCGCCGCCCATCTGCTAGCCGCACGAAGCATGCTGCGGATGAGATGCTAGCATGTGTTGACACGTAGCAACAATTTGTGCAATGTTTTTCTGCAGCTGACAGCATCTCATTGTGGCTCCTTGCCTGCATCGTGTCATGCAATCATTCCACGCCGCCGGAACGACCTGGGAATCATTGAGTTGCAGCTGGCCGGGATGTTCATCAATCGAAAAGACCTGCATGCTGGCCTGCATTGCCACCTCATGAACCATGCAGGTCGGAAACATTTGTCGTCCATGTTCACATGTTCATTGCATTGTGTGTGTGTGTGTGTGTGTGTGTGTTACAACAGGGAGTTATGAGTCCATACAGTGTTCAGAAGAAAGTGTTTCAATTGGAGCAGCTGGGAACTGAAACAAACAATGAAACAATGATGAAGAACTACATTTCCAAAATGTTGCAAGACATTTGCAGTGAGCAAAATGCAGTGCTGAACTGGAGCACTTCCGAGCAAACGGAAACACGATGTGTGCGGTTGCAAATGCTCCTTGCGACATTCCAAAAAGCGCAAAATCCATGGAAATCATCACGGAAATCATACGCGTCTCACAGTTTCTTCAAGCCCACCTTCGCTTGTTGATCACGTACTTCCGAAGAAGGAGGCTGTCAATTTCGAGAGAAAATATGGGGTTTTCCCCCGACGACTTACGTCATTGGTTGTCGCACTTGTGAAGTTCCGTGTTTGTAAAAATAGGCAAGACGAGTAACGCGTTTGCTCACTTGGATTTTGCATACCGTTTACACACCGAACCCCCAGAAACATGGCAGGTGGTTCTAATCCTTGCTTGATGGCAGGATCTTTTGCGCTAGATTCCATAGACGCTTTATTCTGAATTTATAATGTACCCGAACGAGTACATGTCTCGCTGATTTCGATCGCTGGCCGTGTCGTTTAGCTTTCTTGGTGTTTTCCTCCGGATTGCCTAATTGCATCTCTGATTTTTTGTGTTCACTCATTGCAGAAGAAAAAGGCTCTCGCTGCACCTGTTGGTATGAAAACCCCAATTGTCTCATTTTTAGATTTGTAACCCTGTGTCTTCAACAAGGGAGGACTGCCTGCAAGACTGCGTTTACGAAGTCCTCTGCTGCCCCTGCTCATGGTGTGCAGAGAAGAATGAACAGGTGTGTAGCCATGGATACCTGAGTAGTGAAATGTAGAACTTCTAAAACAATCACCATTGCTTCTGGGCTCAACGGAATATGATTTTTGTGTTGATTTCTCTTGCGTTTTCTGTTCTCACCTTTGAGCACTAATAATGAAAATTTGCGATGTATTCAGGCCGCAAAAGCTTGCTGGAGTTGCTTCTGCTGCCCATGCACAACGTGCCAGCGCTATGTACTCAACATTTGTGACGCCAAACGCAATGCTAATGTTAATGATCACGCAACCCCTTTTCTCAGTGCGACTCGTGCGTGGGTTGGTGCACATGTAGGGAACAGAGACAAAAATGCGTGTACAGGTCCAATCCATCATCCTCTTTAAACGAAGCCAGTACTCTGATCAATCATCCTTATGTAGGTGCAACCAATGCTATGAGTGCATCACGTGCTACAAGGTTCAGGAGATCGCAAGTTCATAAATACCTGATCTCCTAGGTGGCTGACAGTTTAACATTATTTTCCAGGCACGTCAAGCGGGATCGGCTTGTGCGAAAAGTTGCTATGAATGCGTGACTTGTCTCACGTAATGAAAGAGAGAGAGAGAGAGAGAGAGAGAGAGAGAGAGAGAGAGAGACGGAGAGAGAGACAAGGAACGGAGGTCAGAAGAAGGGCGAAGAGTCACAAAAGCTGTGCTTGAATGAAATGTTATGGTTTTTGTTTAGATGCAGAAGAGCGTGTCACGAGTGCAAGACAGAGTAAGAATATCCTTCCAAAATGACTGTATCATGAACACTTACATGGTCGAATTAAGAGTCAAAACGAATTCTCTTCATCAGTTGCTACGACGCTTGCATCGCCATTGTGACGTGCAGGGCTGTAACAGAGGGCTGCAAAAAGTGAGTCCCCAGGATCCTGTTTGGAATTCGCACCCATTCATTTAGACTATTCTTACAGATGTTGGAAACCTTGCTGCTACTGCAACCGCCCTTGTGGATGCTGCTTCGTCTTCAATCCCTGCATGTAAGGATGATACCGGTCAAATATGTGCATATCTGTTACATGATACTGTCCAATAAATATCAATCAGGTACGAGGAAAGCCCAGCATCTGGTTATAATTTTATCATATTACGCTGAGATCGATAACCTTTTAACATTTTCCTTAAGGATTTTAGCCCATTTCATCCAGCATGCCTATCTGATTTTAACAACTTGTTCTGTAGCAGGAAACGGAGTACGCAGAGTGAATCTTCCACGTACTGGAGCTGCAGCTCCCCCAAACAATAATGCCCAGATGCGATAATGTCGACTTAATGATCCACATCTCTATTAATTACAATTACACATATTTTAGGCATAGCTTATATTGCAACAATCTGTGAACCTAGCTCAGCATGATTAGCATGCATGCTGCTTGCGTTCCTACTTTAGCCCGGCCTGAAATGACTCATCAGGGATGATCACCGAAATAGTCGATTCCTCTCCAAGTGCCATGCTGACCAAGCAGCAAGTGTGTACGCAAGCGCCGAGGGCTACGCTTGATCGAATGAAGTCTCACTTGCAACTTGCCTTGACTATGATTGCTATGCGAATGCATGAATGAATGGCCAGCGCACCAAAAACAACAGCTTTATATTCATCACCTCTATTGAGACTCTGAAATGCGGCGACTCTACACGTACAAGCAAGCTGATGTCATTATTAAATAAACGTTATCGTCTTCCAAGCTTCCGCGCAACGAGTCATCGCCGTCCAATGACCACTGCTAGAAGCGTCTTAGCTTTGCAATGAAAAATACTAGGTTACATCTCTCCATGTGCAATGGGGCATAAATGCTTACTTCAGCATAGATATTTAATTAGCATTACGGCTGCTATGCCGTGCTTCATAAGCAAGCATGATTCAATTCTGAAGATTTCGATAAGATTCTCAAGTTATATTCTTGATAACTGTTTATGAACATATAGAATAAATGACATACAGGATAAAGACTTTGTTTCTTATTAGAATTATGCTGCTGTAGTAATTGTTACAAATATGTGTGGTAGTCGACTTTCATTTTTCGAAAGTTTTGGGGGGGATTATAATTAGTTATTTTTGGAGTTAGTTAATAGCGTTGAGAGTAGTCGAGTTATGGAATCTCAGCAGGAGGATCTTCAAGAACCAAGGCAACAGCGAGCCAAATGTCAAAACGACAACAGTCGTCATTGACGGGCATTTACCAACGTACAAAGGAACAACCATGGCGGACACGACCTTGAAGGAAAAGTATCCTCACAGTCTATTGAACAATGCATCTCTGCAACTTAGGCAACGGAATGAGGTGGAACGTGGACCAGGGTACAGTGATCTACAGGCGTTCTTCATCATCTTTCTTCGGAGAAGGCCTCGTCCTTCGAAGCGTCCTCGCTCCCGAAGTTCACGACGATCTCCTTCAGCCAGTTATAGAACGGAATCACCGACTTGATCTCCAGGCGCTCTTCCGTTGTGTGCGCGCCCAGAATGGTCGGCCCAATGGATATCGTGTCCAGGTTGGGGTACTTTTGCGTCAGGATGCCGCACTCGAGCCCTGCATGCACCGAAAAGATCTTGGGTTTCTTCTCGAACAGTTTGACGTGGGAGCTCAAGGCACTCTGCAGCGCCTCCGAGCCAGCCTTGGGGGACCAGCCGGGGAAGGCGCGCAGCTTATCGGACGCCTCCGCAAGATGGGAGCGGGCCAGCGAGTCGAGCCTGCGGTCAAGGAACCGCAGCCGCGAGGGCGAGCTCGAACGCGCGAATAATTCGAGCTGGAACTGACCGTTGACAGGGTTCACAGTAACAATGGAGAGGCTCATAGAGCTTTCCACCCCCTCCATCCCATCCGGGTTGTTGCGGTCCACCCCGTCCGGGATCTGCATCACTAAGTCGACGAGGCTGCGCGTCTCCTGCTCCGTCAGAGCCACGTGGTACGAGTCTTGGGAGCAGCTCTTGGTGTCAAGTCTCCAGTTCTGCGCCTCGAAACCTGCGTACTCCTTGTGAATCTCGTTGAAGGCCTCCTTCAGGATCCCTTCAGCCCTCTCCTTTTCGTCCTCTGGCACATAGATGGAGCAGTCGACGTGCCGGGGGATGGCGTTGTGCGCGCTGCCTCCCGAAAAGGATACCAGGCGTGCTCCTACACCCCTCGATAGCAGCTCGTCGAGCATGCGGGCAGATACCACCACGGCGTTGGCGTGCCCCTCGTGGATGTTGACGCCGGTGTGCCCCCCGGCAAAGTTTCCAATGCTTATCTCCAGCATCACTTCATTCTTTGCTCTCTCCTCTCTTGCAGGGTTTCCTTTAATCACCTTTCCAAATCCTCCAGCGCTGCCGGCGCATATTTCGTGCCCAGACTCGGAGTCCAACTATTTATAACCAAAAAGGAAGATACAATGGACGTCAAGGCAAGTCGGAAACAAAGGGCATGGGGCAACAAGAGGGAGAATTAAAACACAAAGCGAGATTAGAAACACTACGCACGTTTATCAGGACGTCGCTATGCATGAGGTTTGGGTCGATGCCTGCCGCCCCTATCATATCCTTCTCTTCTGCAATAGTAAGAAGAATTTCAATCGCCCCAGCTTGGAGGTACGGCTCCTGCAAGATTGCTAATGCTGCCGCGACTCCAACGCCATTATCGGCGCCCAGTGTTGTACCTACTCCCTTTAGCCATCCATCTTCAATGCGCCCTTTGATCGGGTCCACGTCGAAGTTGGTCAGGGTGCCGGCGGCCTTCTCGCACACCATGTCCATATGAGCCTGGAGAGCGATTGTTGGCCGGTTTTCGTAGCCTGGGCTTGCAGGGCGCTTGATGAGAAGGTTTCCCACTGAGTCCATTTTCACCTGGCAGCCAGTGTTGAGTGCGACCTTCTTGGCCCATTCCCTTATCTTGTACTCCTTAAAGGTCTGACGTGGAATCTGCATGATGTCAACGAAGTTCTTGAAGACTTGGTGGTTTGGGAGCTGCCTTAACAATATCTCCTTCTGCGCGTTTTCGTCTTCACTAAGCGTTTTGGACCCATCAAGCTTAATCTCAGGCACCTTCACCTCTGGGAACACCTCTACCACGGGCTGCAGCTTCTGTTTGGCTTGTGCTTTAGTTTTGGTGCCACTCGTTGGAGAAGAGGAAGAGGTTGGCTCTGACCTAGATTTTGGATTGTTGAATAGGGTTCGAATCTGACGTCGCACAGCTGATAAAACCGGATTTCTAAGAAGTCCTTGTTTCCCATGATCTTGATTAACGTTTTGGTTGGTTGGGAGGAAAAGCAGAAGTGTACTGGCAATGAGAACCATGAGGCCTGCACTGAGCCGGATAGTTTTACCACGTTCACATCCCCGTGTACGCAAACGTAAAAGGGGAGTGGATTTGTTCATATTTCCCTCAAAAACGTGCTAATTCCCCCTCCTTCGTTCCAATCAATGGAAGGGGGGGGGGCAGCTTGGATTTGAACTTTAAGGTTAGAAAATCCTATTATTATTTCTTTATCATGATAAAATATGAATACGACATGATATTAACACATATTCGTATTATAATTAGGGTCCAATTCACAAGAATATTGTAGTAATTCATAACTATTATTGTTGAAAATAATTGGCTTCGTATGCAAGAGCAAAAACACAGGGGAAATAGGCACCGTGTGAGCCACATCTCAAGTCTTCAGAAGAAACTCATACCTTCTCACTGCCATCGGTAATTTAGTGTTTGCTGCTGATTTTATGAAAAACGACACCACATATATGTTGTCGGCATTGATAATATTCCCTGTGACAAAAAAGCGGGATTCGAGAATAATTCGTCTGTGGCGTTCCTGAACTGGGATATTTCCTGGATTTCCTATGTATGATTCGTCAAATATTTTACGATATTCTTAGCTTGAAGAAGCAACTTACATGGTCGAACCAAAGCTGGTGCAAGATTTCTTCATTGTAGCTGAACTGCTTTTGAAAGATCACGTTAATTTCGGTGCGGGAAACTTCCTTCATTCAAGGTTCAGTCCTTTGGCATGTTGCACTTACAAAACACATTGGGATTTGTCATAAGAATTTCTTATATTACCTTGTCGTTATTCCAAAATATGAAGCATTCCCCACAGGCGTTCTCTCGACCCGAGGAAGAGGAGTATCCAAGTTGTAGGAGCAGGGAAGGTAGAGGGCGCATCAAGAAGGGATGCCATTGTTCCCCGTACTGGAGCAGGTACAAGCGCGTCTAAAATTGTCATCGCTTTATTTAGCTTTTCCCTTCCAGCGCCACCGGTGCGAGTTGCAAAAATCACTTTCTTTTTATCGTTATGCAGGCTGAGGATGCAAAAGCTCTCCCTCCTTCAAGTTCTCCAACGAAGAGGAATCCGACCCAAGGATCTTCTTCTTCAGCAGCACTGGTACGTAAGAATGAGACTATGGATATGAGCTGGCTTCGGAATGAGAGTGCGAAAGGTGCTGAGATACCGGAAGAGTCCAAAGGGAAAGTAATGGAGGAGGACGACGATTCTTCATCAGAATGGAGTAGTGAAAAAGATGAAGCAGATATCTTGCCCAAGAAGCATATGTCAAGAAAGAAAAAATCAAGGAAGCGGAAAAACAAGCACCAAAGCAAGGAGAAGAAAAGAAAGAAGCGCATGCTGAATGACCGCGAGAAAATAAGGAGGATAGAGGAGGAGCTCACAAATCGAGAGAAGCACAAAAGGACGCGGAAGCTCAAACTTTACTACTGGGGGGATGACTTTGATGTTGACGTCGATGTTCGAAAGAAAACGACGGTGTGGGCTGACGACAAGAAGGAGAGGAAGAGCTTCGTGGATCGCATCGGAAACAACGATAACCTGTTATACGAGCAGTTGTACAGGCTAGACGTTCCAAACTACCACCAGATCTATGACTTCTTCCTCGGGGGCGAAAAGTTTCCAGGCTATCTTAAACGAATGATCCTCAAGGATAAGGGCGCAGGAGAAGTGCACAACGAGCTGAGACAGAGTGCCAACCATCGATACTTCGCCCATAAGCATCATCTCAGGGACCGTGACCGAAGCCTGCGTAGAATCTATATCAATGCTGCCGACCAAAAATCGCACGCAGATAGCAGCTACCCCGATGACTACTTGCCTCTAGAACAAGAGGAGGGTCGGGTGGAATGGAAGGACTCAGGCTTGACGTTCGAGGAGAGACAGCTAGAGCGGACCAGAGACTTTAGTGCTAGCCTCCGCAAAGACCCCCACAACATTCAACTCTGGTTCGACTTCATCCGATTCCAGGATGAGTCTACGATGGAGCACAGGGCCAACAAAGCAGCGCCTGTTCTGGAGAAGAAGCTGAGCGTGTTCGAGAAGGCCATTGAGGAGAATCCAGGCTCTGTTCCCTTAATCCTGGGTTATCTGGACACCTGTCGGCGGCACATGACCCCAGATGAGGTGTCGGAGAAGTGGAAGCTTATCATTGCGAAGCACCCGTCATCATCGCGCTTGTGGAAAGAGTACCTCCTGCACCACCAGTCGGAGTTTGAGACGTTCTCCATCGCCTCGTCCTCGGAGCTTTACAGAGAGGCTGTTGAAAAACTCTCCGACGTCCGGAACCAAGCCGAGGCCGAGGGGAAGGCCCGCTCGGTGAGCCCAAAGGACAACAAGGAGCTCAACGAGTTGGAGGAGGCGCTCGTGAGCATCTGCATCAGGAACGCTGTCCTGCAGAAGCAGGCCGGATACACCGAGAAGGCGGTCGCACTGCTCCAGGCACTGCTGGAATTCAACCTGTTTTGCCCCCCCCAACTCTCGGGGTCGGAGGAAGAAAAGATGCAGTTTTTCCAGGGATTTTGGGACAGCGACTGTCCGCGCGTGGGCGACCCCGGCGCACCCACATGGCAAGGTTGGTACGATCAGCAGCTCAAAATCCATAGGGGGGAGCTAAACGAAGAGGATATCGTATATCCTACGGAACATAAAGGAGGACAACATGAGGAAGACAGCAAGATGAAGCAGCAGTCATCCTTCTCCCCCTCCGCCGCCTTCTCTCCTGACCCAATTCTCTCATGGATTCGGAAGGAGAGGCTCACGGGGGAGCAGCACTGGCAACCACTTCGTAACATCGAGGAGGAGTTAGGAGAAGAAGACGACGACGGCGGCGACGTTGATGAAGCTGCGATGCTCCAAAGAGTGGTCTTGATTGACGACATCAGACCGTTCCTGTGCACAGTGAGCAACAAAGGACTCCTCGCCGATGTCGCCTGCCATTTGCTGATCCAGCTGGGCGTCTCGAAGCGGGTGATTGGCGGGCGCTACCGACTGAGCTCCTACAAGTTTTCAGTGATGCGCGACCAGGAGCTCGAGTTCTTCGAGCAGGTGCCGGGCCTCGACGGAAGCCAGGTCACCAGCATGGACTACTTCGAGTTATCATCGAGCATAGTTCCACAAGCGCGACCAACAGCAGCATCTGCCGCTGCCGCTGCACACGGAGGAGGAGGAGGAAAAACAGGAGCGGGGGAGACCAAGGGAACCATGTCCGGCGAGGAGAAAGCACCCACCCCACCTGCTGCCCCTCTCCTCCTCCCTGAGCGCCCCCCGGAGGGGATCGACTTGCTCAAGGGTGTGGAAGCAGCAGATGCCACAAACGATCATCGTCAGCAGATCTTGGAACCCAGGAAACAGTTCTGCAGAAGGCTTTTCCAGGCGCTCACAAGCGGGCCATATGCGAAGTCCATCAGCATGCGCTGCTCATACATGGCCTTCGAGGCGCAGTACGGCTATGCTAAGGCTGAGGAGGTAGGAAAGGGGTTCCTCAAGGCCGACCAAATGAACCTGAGGCTCTGGAATGCGTACGCACAGCTGCAAAAGCTGTACTCCAAGTACAAAGAGGGATGCAGGATCTATAAGAAAGCCCTGATCATGGCCCCTGAGCTGTCGAAGAAGTGCCAGCGCGACGCTCCGCTGCTGTTCTGGAGCTTTGCCGAGATCCAGTTGTTCGACCTCCGCAAGCCAGCTGCCGCAGCCCGCATCGTCGTGGAGGCGCCCTTCTTCAAGTTCGAAAAGGCCAGCTTCAAGAAACTCAAGAAGCCCGTGAAGCCGACGGCCTTCATCAAGGCGCAGAAGGCTTTCCTCAAGCTGATCGGAGACCCCCCGAGCTCGAGGCCGACGATCCTCCAGAGCAAGTGGGACAATACGGATTACGATCCCAGGACGTACAACATCTGGAGTGTCGCCGTCAGCAAGAGCGAGGAGCGCTCGCACCGCTACATCGAGGTGTCGCCAGGCGCTAGTCTCGCGGTCTGCTTTGCCTGGATGGAGTATTTTCGAGGGGGGCTTGAGGAAGGGATGGCTGTTTTCAAACAACACGTGTTCAGCAGAGTCGTCGTGGCGCACCAGGAGGTGAAGAATGGTAGGGGGGGGAGAGCAGGGCCGCCACCCCTGAACACAAACATAATCGTCAAAGGGAGCTTTCAACATGAATGGCTCGAGATGGCGTGCGTACGGATGATCAGGTTTCATGAAGTCATGAATCCTACCCCCCCTCGCGTACTCCGGGACGCCTTGTCGTCTGCCCTGACCTCCTTCCCAACGAACGCATACCTGCTCAATACCTTCATACGTCGCGAGGGAGAGCAAGGGCACATGACCACTAGGCTGCGGAGGCATTTCGACTCTGCCCTGGATGACAAAGGAGGAGCGAAGGAAATCTCGCCCATCCTCTGGCTGTACGCGATTGTGTGGGAGCTGCCGCGCCCGGGCGCACGACACCGCATCATTAACCTATTCGAAAAGGCGCTGCGGGGGAACTCGCGATGCACCGTGGCAATCTGGAGGCTATACATGCGGTACTTACTGCACATTGGCCATCTGGACTCCGCAAAGAGCGCTTACTATCGCGCGTTCCACCAGTGCGCGTGGTCGAAGACATTGTGGTTGGATGGCCTCTGCCTGCTTCAGAACATGGCGAATCGCGAGGAGGACGCTCTTCTGCTTACGGAGAAAGAGTTCAAAGATATTGTCAACCTCATGGTCGAGAAGGAGCTGAGAAATCACGTCGCGCTGCAAGGAGATCGTGATGAGAAGCAGGATATTAGTCTCTAAATCGCACTAAGATTCGTGCTCATTGTAATTAGAACCTGCAAAATAATGCAATGTGGTCTTCTCTAAGAAGTGCTATCAATGCGATGGCATCGCAAGTACTTGTCCCTGTATTTGCATCGTATGGCGCCTACATGTACGTACACGTCGTGCAAGAATGCTATCTAGGTCTGGCCTTTATGCTATAAATGATGCGACACTGCCGCCACGTAAGCTATAGCACGAGCACGCATACATGTGAGACTTCATGTGTGCTATGAATGATGCGACAACTGCCGTCACGTAGGCTATAGCGCACAAGCGTAGCATGCGTACGTATACGTATATGTAGCATGACGAATTATAATATTATATCCAGAATCAGCCTCAGTACAGCGGCGGTCAACGTAATGTGTCCGTCCACGCACGACAGTAACATGCAAGCAGCAGCGGCAGCATCGCAGCGAGTAAGGTAGCACTCATTGTACAGCCGCGTCTTAGGTGTGCATCGCATCGTGACGATGAATATGCGTTCAGGTATAGGACGACTAACGCAAATTGTGTTCTACGCATGCGAGCATGTATCATATGTCATGTACAGCCGGATAAGACGTAGCTACATTAGGATGACCATTGAACATAGACGTGAGTACATATAATATGTGGACTGCGGCATTTGTAGTTGTACGCAGAGCTTAAGAAGATATGTTGGTAGATGTAGAGATATGTCCATGAGCACGTCTAGACATACGCAGACACAGCGCCACGCACAACCAACAAATTATGTTGCGACGTACCTTAATACAAGCATATTCTTATACAATCGCAGAAACAAACTAACATAATAAGCGCAGTAGCCGTCGCATTGCACAGCTACAATAGGATGACGATTGAAAAAATGTAATGTAATTATTCATTACATCCGTCCCATAGCTTATAAACATATATATATATATATATATATATGTACATATATTATATGTATAAATCGTGTGTGTGTATGGCGTACATGAAAATATGTATACTTATACATATGATATATGTGAATGATACCGCAGCATCTGCTCGCTCCACAGACACCATAAGTAAGCTTTAATCATGCCCTACGATTTTCTCCCTCCTCCCCCTAGCACAAGTCGATTGTGAGTAGTGTCAACGCCACGGTTCCTTGGCACCCGTGAAAGTCGGCTAGATTTCGGGGGGCTGACGAGACTTGCCACCCCGAGCATTCCCTCTTCACCTGCCCTCTCCTCTACTACGTCCACAGACCGACGACTGGCTTGGGTTTTGCCCAAAATAATCGTCTCGGCATCTTCATCGAAGCCGGCTAGCGCGTCGTCCCGTTCTGGAGGATGGAGCTGGTTGTTGAAGAACGAAGGCTGCTTGGGTGGCGATGTGTCGGCGCAGGCAATGGCCTGCACGACGAGAGATTGGGTCTCACGCATCTGCGCTATCTGCTGGAAGAGCTGCTCCGTTATTGATTTGAGCGCGTCACTCTCGCCCTGCGGTATGCCGTCTGTGTTCTCCGGGGCGGCCTCGATGGTGTTCCTCGTCGTCCGTTCGTCGGTCTGAAGGCGGCGCCGATGGCGTCGGAGCAGCTCCACACGCCGTTCTCCATCCATTCCGCTGGCTTCATCGCGGGCCGCTGAAACAGCCTCGCGCATGTGGCGGCCGTTCTGTCCTATCAGGTGGCACATGGCCTCATATACACGGTCGCAGATCTCGGCGCTGCTCAGTGCTTTGCTATCGGAACTGATACGCTGCATTTCATTCTCGGACCAGGGCGACGCCGACGGTGCTCTGACGGGCTGTTGTTGTCGTTGTTGGACCAGCGGCGACGATGATCTCACAGGCCTCTTTTCTTCCTGGGGCTCATTGCCGTTCTTCGACTTCTCCTCCTCCTCCTCCTCCTCCTCCTCCTCCTCCTCCTCTCGTCGCGAATGGCTGCTGCAACCGACCCGCGTCGGTTCTTCTCTTCTCTCAGGAAGCGTGTTGGCCGTTCTGTTTAAGGATGCAGCCAGGCGATTTGCGTTGGACGGGGAAGGCGACGCGGTGAAGGAGAGGATCGGCTGGGAGCTAATTGATAGCGACGGTTTACTCGGCATTCTATGGCTCTTCTGGGGGGAGGATGATGAACCCCGTCGGGGCAATATTTCTTCTTCATCACCACCGATTGCATCTTCGCCATTGCCGCCGTCATCGTCGATGTCGTCGTCGTCCTGGTACCTCTTCGGCGAGGAGAAACGATTGGAGGGGGAGATGGCCTCGACTTGAGCTTCGAGGATAGCATTCATGCGTCTGAGGCTACGGAGTTCTTCCCCACCCGCTAGAGTGACATCCTCCATCTCTTTGCGCACCTTATCGAGCTCCTCGCGCGCTGACTTGGTGGCTTTTATGATCTCCTTGTCCGTTTTGCGACCCACCTGTTTGTTGTTGTGCGGCGGTAGGCGTGGGATATGATGATAGTGATGACGATGACAATGACGATGACGATGATGATGCTTATTACTATAATTACCATTATTATTATTACTATTATTATGATTATGGTGGAGGAGGAGCAAGGTGTTGTCGATGTGTTTGCATATATTAAGCATGCTGCTGACAGTAGATCGCTATTGAAATAAATCATTTTCTTCGGCAGCGGCATGTACGGATAAGGAAGTAGGATGAACGGGGGGGAGCACACACTACTTCGCTACCTGCATGGCCCTGGCTTTCCGCACACGAATCTCCTCTTCCAACTTGTGGATTCGGCTGTCGCGGCTGAAGCAATCTCGCTTTTGGCGTTCAAGCGCCTCCTGCACTTCGAGCTTCTCGTGCTCCGAGCGCTCCAATGCCAGCTTGAGCGCGGCCTTCTGGTTCCTCAGCCGTGAGCACTCCTTCTTCACGCGACCAAGAACTTCTTTACACTCTTTCAATTCCTGCTGCTGTTGGATGAATTTCGCATTGATATCGCCAGTAAGCTGGCGCTGGCGCTCGAGGGCACGCATAATGACGGTAGAGTTGCTCGCTGCCGTCCTTCGGCTCGAGGAACGGGGAGAGTGGGAATGTGGTGGAGTATCTCTCCGCACCGCACCCGTCTTGCTGTTAAGCTTGCCGCCGGTAGCGCCAAGGTCTCCCATTGTGGCCCTATCTTCCCACGTTTGGATCTGTCGTTGAAGCTCTGTGACCGTCCGCCTGAGGTCTGCGGCCTCCTGCCTGGCCTGGCGTAGCTTCACATCCGATCCCTTTATTCGGGTCTGATACCTTATTTTTTGATTCTTTTCGTTCTCAGCCTCCATCCGTGTCTGGATGAGTTCCTTCGTCAGTTCGTCTTCCTTCTCTTTGTGAAACCGCATCAAGGTGCGACGATACTCATCGGCCTCCTGGCGAGCTTTGACTCTCAGCTTCGCGGCAATTTGGCGAGGAGATTTAGGGCGAGTGTGCCGAAGGGCCTTCAATCGATCCGCCTCCTTTTTTTTGAGTGTATGGTAACGACTTAGTAAACTTGTGTGTCTTTGTCGAAACAATGCTGTATCGTCAGTACTGCTGACTGCATGTGTTGCGTGATAAGATAGAGTACACCTTTTTCAAGCGCTCAGCATCGTCTATGTACTTTTTAATGCGCTCCTCTTGGTTCCCTAAGGCCTTGTGATTGAACCTCTTGTGCCCAGTCTGATCCTTCAAAAAAATAATTTTCAGTCCTAAACACCCCCCCCCCCCCCCCTCACCCTCGCTCAATATTTGCCTAGCTCATGATAATTATACTACCTTCGTCGTCTCTCCCCCTAAGAAGTCCGTCTCTGGGTCAAAAAGAGGGTCCATCCAAACACTAGAGAGGGGTTGGGGCGGGCTTGAAGTTGTCGCAATTTTGCATAAAGATGCTTTTTATTTAGATGTCGCATCAATGAATTCCATCCATATTTACACTGTGCAGGAGACATGCGCGATTAGACCAATGTTTATCTGAATACGACAACCTGAATTGGCGGTTTTAATTTTCTAAACCGGGAAATGGCGTATAAATCCCAACAATTTATGAGAACGACATACATTTCATGCGATATTCCAAATAAATCCCCACCTCTTGAAACTGAAAACGTAGTAGGAATCCCCTCGCACGCTGAGCTTTGCAGAATTAGCCCTGCATTGCATTTACTCTAGTTTGCAGAGGAGGAGGAGGAGGAGGAGCCTACGCTCCTGATGACAACGAGAACGAGGGAGTGAAAGGCCCAGTATTTTCTCGTAGGGTTATCGAAGAAGCAAAGTAGTTCCGCATAAATACATTCCGCTGGAGGGCTCTCCTGTGTCCTCGCTGTTCTCTGTCCCGCTCCAATGTATTCTCTAGGATCCAATGCGATTTCAATGGCAACCGCAAAGGAGAATCAAAACTTCAACGCGAACCAGGTTGTGTGAAATCTCACAGTTCGTCTCCGCTCTTCATACTGTGCGTGACTGAAAGGAGATATTTCTCAGAACCAGGATACGGATGAGTGGTCGATGGAAAATGGTTCGGCATGCAGTCGTTTCCTCCCGTCATATTCTAAGTACGGCGGGGTTCGGCTTTACATCTTCAAGATATTCGACGGTGTGACAGGATTTAGCATCTAGAAACACAAACCATACGCATCGTTGGACAAATTTAGCTCATTACGGGGGATGGCTGATTGGAGCAGAATGGCATGATGCATCATCCTTAGAATCTTACAACCATTTACATTATTCTTTCATCAGACCCTCAGTCGTCCATTTTGTCGTTGGGATTTTCGATATTGAGCGGGACGATGGTGCTTTTGTCAACCATTGTCCTAATGATAAGTTCCATGCCACGGTATCGTTACCCGAACTACGGTGATGCAGAGAACGATACTGCAGCGGAATTGCAGGTATATATATATATATATATATATATATATATATGTTCAGGATTTTCTTCTTGGATGTCCTTCTCGAAAGTCCACCCACCCACCATTTTTACACGTTAGACTCTGGAGTTCATATGCACGATATTCTTCACTATCGAGTATCTCGTCCGCTTATTTACTGCCAGCGCATCATCCAGAAGGTATTGTGTACGTATGCATCGTTGAGGTGCCTCTAGTGGTTACATTAGAAGATATTAATATTGATATATATATATATATATATATATATATATATGTATATAATTATATCTTTCCTGCCATCACGAATATCATGCAAATTAGTGTGTATACAACAGCAATAGCAACGACAATGGCGACGACTGTTGTTAGTAACAATATTTGTTAATTACGTCCATAAATCCGAAACGCCAGGTATATTACTGGGAGGAGCGACGACCCAGAAGACTTCAGCCCCCGAGAGTTCTTTGAAGTTGATGATACCAATGAGCTCTTTGAAGACGACAACGTCGATGCGTATCATCCGCGAAACCTACGCAGCATGATCCTCGTGCAAGTAGCGAAAACAAAGGTTGGGCTCAAGTGCAGTTTGCGTGTGTATTCTTGGATGCGTGTCGCTAATATGTTGCGATCATTGCTACTAGGACTTCATGATCCAGCCAATGAACGTGATTGATCTCGTCGCCATCCTCCCATTCTATCTCGAAAGCGCTACGGGCACGTCCATTAATCTTACCAGTTTGAGGTATTGCATGCATGTCGTGCTGCTGCTCCTCTATATCCTTTTCTGCTCCCTATCTTGGGCGTTCGTCGCGTACGGGTGTATGCTTATGCCTCTCCTTATTTCGTATCGTCATAAGTGTGCGTGTGCGTGTGCGTGTGTGTGTGCGTGTGCATTTTGGAATCTATGAAACGGACAGGGTTGGGAGACTGGTGCGGCTGGTGAAACTCTTCAAGGGGAACAGAATGATGCCCCTCCTCTTCCGCGTCTTCCATACATCAACTAAGCTGCTGCTGCAGGCAAGAAGAAGAAGAAGAAGAAGAAGAAGAATAAGAGCCTCAAACGATCATTCTACCCCCCTCCACCGTGTCAATAACCTGTGCAATTCCTTCCTCCTCATCTCGTCAGATAATGGCCTTCATCTTGATCTTTGTTCTGGCGAGCGCGTGCATAATCTTCATCACGGAGGGCGGCGTGTACGATGAAGAAAAGGGCTATTTCGTTCGGAAAAATACGTTCGGCGAGGACGTGGTACGTAGTCGGCGTGATGAGGATAAAATACATGTATAGGGTGAGGGAGAGAGAGAGAGAGAGAGAGAGAGAGAGAGAGTCTGCCTCACTCTTCTTAACCTAGCAAGGCGAAGTTTTCCTCTGCTTCCTCTTCATAAATATGGACCGTCCATATTGCCCCTTTGTGTGGTGCTCCTAAATGTTATGCATCGTATACAGCGGACGCCGTTCACTGACGTTTTTGTGTCGATGTGGTGGGTCATGGTAAGATCCAAAGATGATGATGATGGTGATGATGATGATAATGATGATTACCATCCCTGAAAATACCCATCCTCGTAAACTCTTAAACATCATTCTCGCCGTAGTCGTAGTCGTTGTTGTCGTAGTCACCGTCTTTGATCCCCTCATCATGGATTCATCCTTTTACCTAAATCAAAATCAAGATATGTGGACATGACGCCCTCAGCTTCCGTCGCACAGACTATGCACACACACACACACACACACACACACAGAGAGAGAGAGAGAGAGAGAGAGAGAGAGACAAACATTCATAGACTTAAATATGATATGAATGCACTTGTTACTTATCCACACCCCCCCCCCCCAAAAACTTTCTCCTGCACTAATCAGATCACAGCTTGGGCTACTGTGCCACCACATTTGCCGCATGAAACAAATCAACACGCTAGCTGCAACGATTGGTCATCTTCATGGTGGTGATGATGGGTTGGCTGGAGGGCAAGCTAACAGGGCTAGAGTGGCTTGCATTGATTGTGCGTCTGACAACAGCTGCAAGTTCAACTTCAGACACTAGACATATCTGGGTGTGATGTTGTTGCATCTAATCTGTCTCCACAATGCTGGCATGTGGCCAAGTCTAGAGGGACTTGCATGACCTGCTCACTCCAGTGGTGATCATTGTCGATCGATGCTTCAATGTCACAGCAACAGCTCTGGAGCTAGACAGGCCCTGCTTCACTATCAATGCTAGAAGGAACAAACAGAAGC
>ADNK01001110.1:0-70976 GCA_000320545.1 Bigelowiella natans CCMP2755 | reverse complement strand
CGTCCTGCTTACTTTTGAGCCTACCGATTACAGACTTCCCCCGCCATATCCTCCCCCGCCATATCCGCCTCCTCCATATCCGCCTCCTCCATATCCGCCTCCTCCATATCCTCCCCCTCCCCCTCCTCCATATCCTCTTCCTCCATAGCCTCCTCCACCCCTTCCTCCCCCACCTCCGCGGCCGCCCCCTTTCCCATGGGATATCTCCACGCGAATTCTCTTTCCACGAAGCTCCCGACCATCTAGATCTTTGCAAGCATCCTTGGCATCATAAGGGTCTTCGAATGTGACGAAGCCGAATCCGGGAGGGTTGCGAGCGATCCAGATGTTACTGATCTTTCCTGAGTCGCGAAATAAGTCCTCGAGGTCACGCTGTTTATTCGAATAGGATAGGTAAGTAGGCTTTCCTGCTGGAACTCGAAAGCCAGCCCTCAAGTGCAACAGTGAGTGCTCGCCCAACTCACGGGCAGCATGGAATTGAGGAGCTTTCGGATGAATTAGAGATGCATGCGAAAGAAAAATTGCGCAACTCTCCCCTATTTATTCGACCTCTCTTGCGAGTTTCTATACCTTGTCGGTGCCGCGCTCAAGGCCGCCCACCCATACTTTGCACCCCGGTGCAGCATCAGCCATTGTTCCAAAGGGTTGTGCGCGGATCTTACGATAGGGTAACTTACACAAAGGCGGAAAGTCTGAGACGTTCTCATGAAATGACCTGCATTCTCGATGTTTATCCGAACTCACAGTTGTCAGTTGATTTGATTGAGACGCCACCTCGAAAATAAGTCGCATGTCCGAAATGAAAGGGCGGTGAAATGAGCAGGAATAATATCTCCGACGAACTGCGCTTAGACGTAGCTTGGCGAGGAAACTCGGACAAATTGGGAGCATTTATTATTCTTCCGTTGTCGCTTAAAATAAAACCGAAGCGTTCATTTCTATTTTATGGCCTTCCGAGACTGAAACATTTTTCGCCCCTGCCCAAGCAGAGAAATACCCAACTACTCTACCCAGCCAAACGTTGGGATAATGGCGGGTGCGCTCCCCCCCCAGTGCTTCAACATCGGGGGCACCGCTAATGAACTGTTCAGATACTACGGTGTAGTGACTGGTGCAGATCGGCGCGGTGTAAAAGTATGGGATGTGGTTGGAGATGAGGCGAAGGCGCTGAAAGACCGTGTGTTGGGTCACACGTTCACATGCTTGGCCTTGGGAACTCGTAAAGCGAAGGTCATCCTAGAACCCATAAACATAAAAATAGAACTGATATCGTTGAGAGATAGCACAATGCCCGCTCCTACGATTTAAGATGAAGCCTCAGGCGAAGACAAAAGCCGCGGTCGAGATGGTTGATTATGTTACTTTCCTTATCCAGAGAGATAACAAAGGCATGCAAGACACCTTTGTGGCCATGGGCACGGAGACAGGTGCTATTCTAGTCTGGAATCTGAGAAAGGTTATCGCAAAGCTCTTCCCTCTTCTACCGCATCTGAAACTCACAGAACATTGACGTGTCGCATGTTCTCACACTTTCATTTGTACTCGTTTCTTCTGTTTTAGGGAAAGGTAGTTTACACTCTCGAGGAGTCAAAAGGTGGATCTAGCGAGATCACTGACGTGATTTTCGCACACAACTCATCGATGCTAGTGTCGGGCCATAAAGACGGCAGGTGTTAACTGAACATTGCACCCTCCCCCCTCTGCGAGAACAAGCAGCTCCGCGACTATCACTCATATTCTGTCTCGTGTTCCCTCTTTCCTCCCTTTTTACTCTCCTGTAAAATCTTTGAGTCCACTCTCTCGCTTTCTCGCGGATTCGCTCATCCATTCGTTACTGAATCAACCTTTGAACTTGCAACCAGGGTGCGTGAGTGGGATCTGTCGACGGGAATGCTGAAGAAAAGCTTCACAACCGGCGAAAACAGCAGCGGTGGGCAATCCCCCTCTGTATCCAAGCTTGCTGTGTATCAGAACAAGCTGCTCGCCGGATTTACGCAAATCTGCTTGCACGACCTAGCGTCAGGGAAGGTAAATATGTCAATGCTCCCACCAGAATTCTTGGAGTCACAGTTGTTCACGGAGTGCCTGTTGATTTCTTCCATCACCATCAATATCGTAACTGTAATCATTGTCATTGTCATTATGGTGGTCGCCCTCCTACTCACACGTGCTCTCATAGAAAGAATAGCACTCCATTGAACAACAACAACAACCAGGTGATTGGGAAGTTCCAGGGCCACTCGTCGTCGATCCGCTGCCTTGACTTCAACGCGAACGGAGAGCTCTTCGCTTCGGGTCGGTGATGATTGCCACTTGGAATGAGCGTATACGCTATGACGTGGCTGGCGAGGAGCAGCGACAATTACAGACGACTTCGATTAGGAATGATATGAGTTATGTTGGATGCTGAGGGGGGTGACCGCTTGCTCTTATTTGTTGTTGCTGTTGTTGCTGTTCCTTCAGGGGCTGACGACGATCGCTTCTTGAGTATATGGAGCACTTCGAATTTGGGAAGCAAGACAGGCAAGAGCAGCGCCATTGTACGCGAGCCTCTCTACCTCATTAGCCTTGGTTCCGCCCCTGTCTCGCTCCGATTCACCCCTTCTTCAAACCCCCCGACGTATCTTTCTTGCGTCACGACCGGCGGCAGCGCTCTCATCTACGCGCTCCCGGCTCCGAAGAATAAGCGAACGGTAGCTGATAGCATAGTGCACACACGCAACGTTGGGCGTGTGTAATGCAATAGTATGAATATGGCGTATTTCGTATTTAACATCTCTCGATACTGGCTCGCAACGCATATCGGCTCCCACAACACCCACCTGCTTTCGCGTTCTTTCTATCATCGTCGTTGCTGAGTGTGTTTGCTATCAACAATCCCTAACAGAAGGGCAAGAAGGGTTCCTCATCCTCCACAAAGGTCACGCGAATCAAGAAGCCCTCCTGCCGCATACATGTGCGGAAAGCAGGTGACGCACCAACAAAATCCGGAGGAGGAGGATCCCTCGGCAGCAGAAGGAAACGCTCCGTGACGAAGTCCTATGATACTGCGACTAGTCGTGAGGACGGGTAGTGTGCGTTGTGTATATTTCTGTGTGTGTGCGTGTGTGTGTGGAATAGAAAGAGAAAGAGAGAGAGAGAGAGAGAGAGAGAGAGAGAGAGAGATCGTTCGTTATTGCCCGAAGATGTTCTCTCCTCTCCACCTCCTCCTCCTCCTTAACTCATCATTATCATCGTTGTCGTCGTCACAGCCCTATAGTGAGCATGGAGTGGGTGTCCTCCTCGGTGGTGGTCGTAGCCCGAGAATCGGCCATAAAACCCGGATTCGAGACAAAAGAGCTGCTTGCGGACTCGGGGGAGATCCTCCCACAGGTGCTATTTGTTTCGGATAGAAAGACGACGACGACGACGATGATGATGATGATTAATGTGATGATGATGACAGTGACAAATCGTGACAACAACTAAACAATGAATAATGCGAAAACACGCGCCAGATCGAACTCGAGCCCTACTCCGTGCAAATAGCAACGTCGTCTTCGTCGTCCTCTTCGGCACCAAGCGCCAAAGGGAAGAAGAAACAGAAGACAAGCGATTCTGCTGTGCAGGGTGAGGCCATCTGTTCCTCTTGCTTTTACACATACACACACACTTACACACACACACACGCGCGCGCGCGCACCTAGTCTGTCATTTGCACACAACCCCATTCGTCTTTCAAAACGGAATCGCAACTATGAGCTGAAAAGAGCCCTTCTCCTCCTTCCTTCTTCCTCTTACAGCTGCCACGGTGGGAGGCCCGACCAGCAATGTAATAGTAAAAACATCATAAGCACTACATCGGAAGAGAGAAATTCGGCGAAGAACGCACTTACTTCACCAGTGTCCCCATTTGATTTCCTTGATCTAACATCGTTGGTGCTCGCTCGCTCGCATTCAGATTGCTAGTAGCTCCGCGAAGCTCAGTGGAAGCTTGTCGCGGAAAGGAACGACCAAGGAGCAGAGGAAGTTTGAGGAGGTCCACATCTCCATGGAGAATAGACTGCGGTACTGCTACGCGGATGATGATGATGATGATAGATGATGATGATGATGATGATGGACATTATATCACCGCAGTATCAGCCAAGAAGAAGAAAAAGAAGAAAGAAAAAGAAATGTGAAGCGAACAGCTAGTTTTAGCTCGCTGCCGCGCCGCTGATTAAGGCGGTGGTGGTCGCGCTCGTGCTCAATAGTGCTGATAAGTGAATAGATAGATGTGTATATGTGTGTGTATATATAAATACTGATAGCTCAAATTCTTCCACCTCCTCCTCCTATTTCCAGGGCCCTTTTGAATCCAGGAGGTGCAGCGAATGGAGGTCTTAAACCACCATCTTTCTCATTCTGTTTCTGATAATTATGCACCCAATGCTGCTGTTGCTGCTGATCATGATGACGACGATGCTGATGATGACAATGCTACTCTATGCAGCTTCCAAGCGTTAGCATATTCTCCCCTTCCCTCTCTCACCTCGCTTTTTCATTATTTCGTGTGTGTGTGTTTGTGTGTGTGTGTGTGTGTATGTGTGGTTTGTTACGCGCACACACACGCACGCACGCACACATGCCCGCTGCGCATACACACTCCTCTCACATACACCTGCGTCTAAATTTGGATTTCCGACATATAAAGATCGTAAAGCCAGTGCCAAAAGAAAGCAGTCACAGCAGCAACCAGCAGCATCAGCAACAGCAGCTCCTGTAAGCGGATCGTTGAAGGCTGTGCTAGAGCAAGGTCTTATCCGCCCTCTGATCATCGCCGATCTTATCTATTGTCAAACACGCTCGATGTTGCTTCCTTGTTTTTGCGGTTGCGGAGGATGCTGGTTGGGCCAAATATGCCTTTTCTCTTCTTACACCTTTTTCTTCCAATTCTGCCTTCTATCCCTCAACCTCCAAAAGGTCTCGTGAGCAATGATAAGTCGCTGCTCGAGTACTGCTTCGAGAACCGGGATTCGGAGTAAGTGAACGACGAACGCAGCGAATGATTATGATGAAGATGACATCGACGATGATGATGAGGAGGAGGAGGAGGAGGAGGAGAGGGAGGGGGGGGGGATGAGGGTGGTGAGTGATGGTGGTGATGGTGGTTATTACAGTGGAAACTGAGATTTGAAAACAATAATTGCGTCGTAGGTCAATTCGGAATACCGTGCGCAAGATTGATGCAAAGTATGTTTGGCTAATACGTTCGCATGCGTGCGAGTGGTGTGTGGGTGTGTGTGCAGTTTAGGTCGTTCTTGGGACAGGCCTATCACTTTTTGGTTCTTTTTTGACTTTGATTCGGGCCTCCTTTTCGGTTTCAGTGATTCCCATTCCCTCTGTGCTCGTTGTACTTCGTGTGTCTTCTAATTTCCTCTTCTCATTTCTGGTTCTCTTTGTCCAATCGTCGTTGTTTTCAACAATAGATATGTCCTTCCGTTGCTCAAGGCCCTCGGGACGCGGTTCCAGACACGGCCCCAGTAGTACCTAGCAGATATCATCGTATAGCGACGAAAATGGCGACGACTTTGAAACACAAGATGCCGTCTAATCAGCATCGTGTTGTGCTTTTGTCACGCATAGCAAAAGAGCCAACCGATAGTTTTTGGTTTTGTTTCTCGATCTGTGACATGTTTGCTGTGCAGCGAGATGCTGCGTTGCGTACGCTGTGAGCTGAGATTGTCAACCCCCCTCCTCCCCCCCCCTCCTCCTCCTCCTCCTCTAACAGGCGAAAGCACTTGGTGAAATGGATAAAGCACACCCTCCAGGTAGCTATGAGTTGGAGAAGTTGTTATAGCGTAGTTATTGCTGCTGCTGTTCGTATAGTAAGATTTAGTCGTGAGGGCCGTAATGGTGGTGGTGGTGGTGGTGGTAGCGTGAAGTGATGACGACTAAAAATAATGGGAATTCTCGGGGAGGATGTTGATGTTGGCGAGTTCCCCGTTGTTGATCGTATGATACGATGACCACTGAAT
Source organism: Bigelowiella natans CCMP2755 (assembly GCA_000320545.1). Classification (NCBI taxonomy): domain Eukaryota; phylum Cercozoa; class Chlorarachniophyceae; genus Bigelowiella; species Bigelowiella natans. The sequence continues at coordinate 64,977 of ADNK01001110.1, read as the reverse complement.
CATCAGAGCCACACGGGATACCTCCTCACGGTTCCCAACCTCGTGTCCCAGCTGCAAGCCATCACGTCGAACTTCGAGAAGCGCTTGGAGATGTAATGAGCGAGAAAAGGGAAAGAGAGAGAGAGAGAGAGAGAGAGAGAGAGAGAGAGAAAATGCCCTTTAGCCCCTTCAGCCTAGCGGAGGAGCGGGAAGAAACACGCGAGAGAGAAAAGTTTTTGGCTTTGAAATAATACCCCCCAAGGACAAGAGCGGGGAGATATTCGACGACGTGTGTTGCCTCCTTGTGATTGTCCTTATTGTTGTGGCGTTGGTTATTCACCGGTGTTCGTTCGGGCAGGTTTCCTAAGCTGCTACAGCTGTATGGCCGCTTGGAAGTATTGATGGGTGCGTGAATATGTTCACCCAGCTGATGTTTATGCTATACCGCCACAACAATAGAAGGAGGTGTAGTTTTGGTATTGTTAGCTCAATTTCTTTGCTCCTTGTTGTGTTTCTTACCAACTGCAAGGTATGGAGATCGCTAGCAACAAACTCGAAAGCGGGGAAGGCGCTGAGGAAGGAGTTGTGCGAATGAGGGAGACGCGCGGAGGTGGCGTGGAGGTTATGGAGCAGGAGGAGGAGGAGGATGAGGAAGACGACGAGGAAGAAGAGGAAGACGACGAGGAAGAGAAGAAAAAGGCTGGGACGATGAGCGAGGATGATGATCATGACGATGAGGAGGATGAGGAGGATGACGATGAAGAGGAGAGTGATGATGAGGAAGAGGCCGATACTAAGGAGAGTGATGAAGGAGAGGACGAGGACGACGAGGAGGAGGATGATGATGATGAAGATGAAGCCGATAGCGAGGAGGAGGATGAAGGAAATGGCGAAGACGATGAAGATGATGACTGAGCAAATGCTTATTTATTAGATACATTGCTACCGCAGAGTGTAGTATGTAGAGTGCCTCCTTTCGCCCTCAATGAAACAATGGCATGTCGTTGACAAAAGAAGTTATACATCACGTAGCATAAATGGATATGCGATAAACTTCGTCTTGTAGTGCATGATGATGGATAGTGTGTGTGTGTGTGTGTGTGTGTGTGTGTGTGCTCCATGTCCAGCTTGCATGTGTGACGATCAGCAGCTGTTTGGTGCAACACTACCGAGAACAGCTAGACACGCCATGCATCTATCGCTAGATTGGAACAACGTGACTAGCCGCTTTGGCACATCACACAATGTATCGCTAGCACAGCGCCACTGAACCACAGCGCAACGTGACGTCATTGCAATGTGGTGAGACGGCATGTGAGCCGAGCATGAAGTGATTGAATGTTTTCAGTGGTCATCCTGATGTGGCTGTGCAAAGCAGCGGCCACAGCGCTCATGCTGTGTCTGTTTGTCTCCGCTGCCGCGTGTTTCAAGTTTCAAGGTCTAGAGGTGCACAGCTAGACAGGTGTCGCACATTTGTTTTGCGCATCTAGACCACATATGCGCACAGTGCACAGAGCATCTAGGCATGCTAGCATGGCACGTGTCTCAGATGGTCTGGCGCGACGCAAGCACACACCAACAGCTCAGACAGTGAAACCAATTAGCGTGGGATTTGAAAAATGGGGTTGTGGACATCAATGACGCTAGCCTGACTAGCTGACTCGCGTTGTGAGAATGCATGGATGTCATCACAGTTTGGACGACAGAAGGCTGTGGTCATTTTCACTCTCGGGTGTGAAGGGCAACCCCGTGGAGATTGTGGAAGCGTCAAAATCAATTGTGCACAAAATCCGTTACAAGCTGAACGACGGAGGAAGGGACATCTACGTCCGCAATTCTTAAATGCCATCTTGGAGCCACAAAGGCTATACAAGCGTGGAATACACGCTTAGAGCCACAAAGGCTAGAAGCCATTTCCATCCGACGAGTTAGAATGGAAAATGATTTGGCTTGCCGATGAAAGCTAACCTTTTAGATCTGAGGACAAACACCTTTGCTTTGTGATTCAACTTAATAGCGCGATTCCTAGCCTTCTGCCCTTCCCGTGCCCCTATCTTTTTAAACTTCTTCTTCGTCATGGCCTTCTCCTCTTTAAAGCGAGGGATCCACTTGTTTTTCCGCAGATCTATTGTGTCTTGAATCATGAGCCGATGACGGAAATCAAGTGCAGGATCCTGAGTGAGCTTTTTAAGTATCTCGAAGATGTTGTTTAGCGAGGCAAGCAGTTTCGCTTCCATTTTCTTGCCTACGGTTTCTAAGAGCTTGCACAGAGCTTGGATAAAGTCAGGTTTAGGTTTACCTCCTCCGTCAATAAGGACATGGCAGCAACTGATGATAATGTTATTAGCAATCATTCCCTTGATATACAATTCTCCAATCAACCTGATAGTACCCAGGAACCTCTTCCTTTTTTTATCCTTATCATCTTCTGAGTCGGCATTTTCCTTCTTGGTGTATGTGTATGCTTCAAATTCCTTCTGGCACCGTGCTAATATTGGCCTGCGGAAATCGTACGGTTTGACACCGGTGTTGTTTTGCGTTTTATCCCATTTCTTACCAGACTCAGGATGGAATTTGCCTAATTTGTCGAAGAGGTTCCAGCAAAATTCGGCGTAGGTTTTGCAGAACACCGATTTTGCAATGGCCTTTTCGAAGGTGAGTTTAGCAGCCATGTCCAGCTTGACCTTATTATCGATATTCAGGTCCTCCTCCGTCCCTGACACCACCTTCTCTAGAATTATGTGGAAGTTTTCTGGACAGATTTCATCGAGCGCGTGGCGGAAGGCAGCCTCTGCCCTCTCATTCTCGTCACTCTTTTGTGTCGACCTTGTTAAATGTTGTGTGCGTAATTTTTGCGACGTCTTTCCTTCAGGAAATTCGTTGAGAACGGCAAGTGCTTCATTGATTTTAGCAACCAGACTATTTTGGTCTTCCATAAGGTGAAGAAGTTCCTGATTGTCCATCATAAGAAGCATACCGGTGATTTTTCCTGCTTTTTCAGGCTCATACTGCTCGATCATAGGGTACAACTGTTCTCCAATTCGTTCTTCGAGTTCCTGTGGGGAAGGGGCAGCGCCTTTTTGCACGGCGACATCACCACCTTGAGGCTGCTGCTGCACTATTTGCTGTGGCATGCGGATGGAAGATACCATGTGCTTGTAGATCGATTGCGATATCTTTCCAGAATCCAGAAGTGCTTTTGCCTCGGCTTCTCCGTCTTTCATCTTTCCAGCTGATCTTTCTTTTTCCTCACGGATGGAAGATACCATGTGCTTGTAGATCGATTGCGATATCTTTCCAGAATCCAGAAGTGCTTTTGCCTTGGCTTCTCCGTCTTTCATCTTCCCAGCTGATCTTTCTTTTTCCTCACGGATGGAAGATACCATGTGCTTGTAGATCGATTGCGATATCTTTCCAGAATCCAGAAGTGCTTTTGCCTTGGCTTCTCCGTCTTTCATCTTCCCAGCTGTTGCAGTTTTTCCCTTGCTCGAAGGGATGGTAGGTATCTCGGGGTATGAGTAAAAAAAAGGAGTGTCCGACGATGGATTTTGTGCATGCCCGATTCTTCTTCCCTATTTATTCCGATACGAATTTTTCCAAAAATGCCCTGTATTTCTTCTAATGTTTCTCGCAACCGCTCAACGATTTTGTCGCTACATCCAAGATGCAGGTTGGAACTGCAAACGTCACACCAACAGGGTTGGCAAAGAAAAGGCACGAAAGAAAATGAATCTAGGAATGGAGGAATGGCCAGAATGCCACTCTTGATTCCTTCTGGTCACAGTTTCACTAGTTAGACCTCACTAAAGTTAGTTCGAGGCACTGCGTTTCGTGCACTGCAAATGTCTTGTTGCATTTTGGAAATGCTAGAATGCAGTTTGCTAGTTTGTCATCATTGTTCTCATTGAAATGTGGTTCATCATCATTGTTCATTGCACATTGTTCATTGTTCTCGTTGTTCTCATTGTGATTCTGGCATTGTTCTCAGGGTGCTGACAAGTCCTCGCAATGATTTTTGATGAGGCGCTGGCACGTGTTTGTGCATGTCTCCCATGTGGTTCTTGCTCCTGCCAGCATGCAGTTTGCATTGATGCTTCTTTCAATGTTCAATGTTCAATGTCTTGCAACCTAGAAACGCACTTTAGAAATGTGGTCTTGTCATTGTCAAGCTAGTTGTCACTTGTTGTGTTCATTGTCATTGAAAAATGTGGGGGAAATTCAGGGGGTCATTGATGATCATTGAGCTCAGATCTGCAAGATCGCCAATGCGCTCCAACGTGTTGACGGCCGCGTTTTGAAAATTGCCGTGTTGATCAATGCGCCAACAATGCGGCTTTCAACACGGCGTCAATGCGCTTTCGCAATGCGGTCCAGCGGTGGCAACACGCCAGCACGGCCGTGCAGATCGACGTGGATGTTGCGATGCACATGTACAAGCTTCCCATGCCAGCATGGCCATGGCACAGTCACATTTTGACCCATCATTGGTTGAAGATGAAGATGGCATGATGCTGCATCCTGCATCGCACTGCTCTTTGTGGACGATTGCGATGGCAGATGGGCGGTGTGAACACATGCCGCCATGCGAATGCGCAGCTAGCTGCGTCATGACATCAATCAAAGGTTCATCACTGCTCAATTAATAATAGACACAGCAATACACTATATATATTATATATATATATATATTATATATTGTGTATTGCATGTCTATCATATTAGCAGTGAAGTCGCTGCACGAGGATGGACTTTTTCCAGCTTTCTTCCAAATCGCAAGCAAACACGTAACTGGCGCGAATGCAGCGTTCGCCAGGTAGTGCACTGCACTAGCCACCTGCATGCCCATGCTGGCTAGCATGCATGCTTGGCATCTGCACACAAAATGATCGCATTGACAAAATGCGCTGTCTAGTCTAGAAGTGTGCTGCAGCTCTAGCAGGGCGCGTTTCACATGTTCATCACGGCGAAAACAAATCATTGTTGAAGCTGGAAGGCAAACTTTCGCAGAGCTCCGGCTTGCAATCTAGTGCATTACTAACTTGACGCCGCTGTAACGAAAGTATCAAATTGCGCCTTGTTGAAATTCGCAAGAAATACATTTTTCTAGCAGATGTATATGTAGTAATTGTATTGCAAGCCGCATATACAGATCACTGGAGCACCCAACTTGATTAGAAACTGAAATTTGCGGTGCCTTCATCTCAATACTAATCTCGATATTAGAGGAATTCTCGTCATCATGCTGATGGACTAAACTGATATTCAAAACAGCTTAAGGCAGCACAATACGATATAATCCAAAGTATTCACAAATTTGCTCCGATGCATTCGTCTGAGACGTACTCCTTACCTATGCTGCTGTCGATTACCAGCTGACTCCACCCGATAAAAATGTTCATTACAACAACCCGAATCCTTTACAATTTTGCACCGCAATCAACAAGTTCTTCTCAAGCGTATCCTCGGATTCATATTGGGGCAACAGAAGATGGTTGAAGCAAGTGTGGGATGTTGGAAGCCTGTCGGTGTCGGTTCCGTTCTTGGAAATTGTGAACGATAGATCTCCGAGGCCGTTGATAGGTGCCCGGTCGCTTCCGGTACAAAACATCAGGAACTTCTTCTTCTGCTCAAGGTTGAACCTTTTAAGGATTTTCCATAGGTTTTTAATCACGGGAGAATCCTTGTTGTAGCCTCCGTCATACTGCGTCTTCTTCTCCAGAGCTTCAAAGTCCAGATCTTCAGTCCCACAGATCATCAGGTGTAGCTCCTCAGGACGGAAGAGACGTAGTGCAGGGCCCCCGCATACCTTCATGAACCCCTTCCGGAAAGCTTCGAACTGCTTGCTGATGGAACCTTGTAAGTACCACTTGGAGTACAGATCCACGTATTCTTCTCTGTTATCATTCGTGAGAGGAATTTTCGCCCCGCCCTCTTTGAGCTCAACGGTGTGAGTCGCTCCGAATGCCTGATATGACACAGTGAACGTGCGGCAGAAAGTGCTTTCTACATCACCAGGGAAGGTCATGAGTTTTTGGAATCCTTTCGCCAGCTCGGGGTCAACCTCTTTCATATCCTCCATCGTGGCGTCGTAACCCAGCAGCTTCTTATACACGAACATGGGGAACCTCAAGTCCAGGATCACACCGTTGTAAATGGCAAGGCCAAGAATAATTCCGATCAGCTCATACTCCTCGTCAGTCGATATTGACTTGTGATTGAACCAGCATATGCGGGTGTTCTCATTGTAGGTGAACATTCCGTACAGGGGGTCAAAGAGCTGCGCCACGACGAGTTGGAAAAATTCTTTCTGCACACCCCCTTCATCGACCCCCTCCTCGCCCTCGAACTTGATTTTCAGCGGCTTCTTGAAATACATATTGTTCTCGTCATCACCTCCGTCCTCGGTCATGTTCTCGAGCCGAGCATTCTGAAGCTGGATGGTGGCATCCCGAATGAGGTTGTTACGTCTAACCCTCAGCACCAGGTAAGGGCTAGATGCGATGTTCCCGGAGTAAATCCTTGCAAGCATAGCTTCTCTGAAGTGCTCCGACATTTGATACCTCGCATCGATGTTCAGGATATTTCTCTTTGAAGATGCGTCTAGGATCCAGTTGAACTTGCAGAAGCTCAAGCCCGCATTCTCAATCCAGCGTCTGTAATCAGCCTTTAGGCTCAGCTCAGCGTTGACGGCATCGTTATTGAAGAGCGTTGCTTTGACGAGTGGGACGTGTCTTTCGCCCTTGTTTGAGGTGATTATTCTTGTCAGAGGTTTTGCCTTAACATCTTCGTTGGAACTTCTACTACGAGCCTTGAGATCCTGGTTTCTTCGAGAAAAGAAAGTTCGTAGGGTGCCTCTCCCCTTCTCATCGTTACTTAGATATACTTGAGGTCGATGATTTCTCCATGGCTCATTCGCGCGGTACAGAATCCCCAAAACCATGGTTCCATATCTAAGATCATCTACTTGTCTCCCGGTGTACCACCTAACTGTGATATACTGCTGAATACGCCCTATTAACTCCTCCATTCTTTTTGGTGTATATTGGGCGAACCAGTTCGTGAGAACGTCCTTATGTTTTTCCGGCAACTTCGAAACAGTTTCACAAAGTTTTTTGAATATGTCATGATATTCTGGATCTAGGAAAGCCGGATTTTCTAATAATATGAGGTACTTTCTCAATTTGTGGAGAGGAGCATCGCTGCTTTCGGTGAGACCACTGCTTCTTTTAGCGCGGACCACAATTGGGGTTAAAAGTCGATCCACCGCGTCATTCAAAGCGTCCATTACTTTTGAATGTTTCTCAGCCTTCTCATAAAATTCATGAACGCCTTCGAAATCGATATAGGGTTTCTCTGTTGTGACTTTGATTTCTTTTGCCTCAGCAAAGCTTAGACTTAGAGCCTCATCATTCCCGAAAACCTTTCCCACCTCACGAATTGCTGTTGCAAACGAACCTTCTTTGTTGCTTTCACCTTCCTCTATCCATTTATTGAACTCCTCCGAGCTCGTCCCTTGAATCACTGGAGCTTTCTTCGTATTAATTTCCTGTTTTGTGGCGGTTCCCCCACTTTTCGGAGGCTCGGTCTTTGTGCCAGCTTCCCCCTTCTGCACGTTTTCATTTTTCGTGATCGTAGCTTCTTGTTTGATCTCCTCCTTTCCTCCCTCAGCTCCGGTACTTGCTTTTTCTTCTTTGCTCTTCTTCGTAGTCGTAGCTGCCTTGCTGTTGGATGAGCTGCTCGATGGCTTTTCACTTTCTGATGATTTTTCGTTGGACGAAGGCGTACTTCGAAGGAGTTTCATAGCCTTTTGGAAGGCTTCCTTCTTGCTTAACCCTTCCTTTGTGAACTTTTGAAAGTATTTCATGAATCGGCGTTTGGCCTCTGCTCTAGCACCTTCCTTGGATTTCTGTGGTGGTTGCTGGTTGCTTCCATCGCTTCCATCTTTCTGGGATGTTTTGCCACCGGGATTTTCCAGAGGAGTTTCTTTGTCACTGCCTTTTGTTGACATTTCTATATCCTCTTCGGTATCCTGGTCACTTTGATTTGGGTTCCTTCACCATCCTGAATCAACGGACAGAATTAGAACGATGGCACCAAAAAAGAAGAAATTTTGTGGAGATTTCCTCAAAGTATCATTGTGTTTGTAACGAATTTTATTGCCCCATCAAGTACAGATTATCTACAGTAAAACATGATTACGAAATGTCATCGAACACACTCCCAAACTACCTTCCACTTCTTCCACCAATTGATACATGCATTTAATGACGTGTCAAATGTGATGCTGTAAAGCGCTATGGGGCGAAGGAGTAGAGTGCAGAAACATATTTCTAACAGTAAAAAAATCGGAATACAATTGTACAGTGATAAGGGGAACATAGAGGGAACACAGGTGAGACAATATGGAGGGGGGGGCAACCAGCAGAGTGGTCTAATGGATTCCTCAGTTATATTTTGCGATTGCGAATTCGTAAGAATTCAGAATTCCTTGAAACCATGTGTTACGTCAAAGAATACGACTTGTCGTTTGATTAAAAATAGGTCACAAATGGAAGCATAAGTTGGCGCAAATCGTATTCCGGGTAGCATTTTCAGACATAGATGGGAGCAAGAGAAATTGAACCATTTCAAGATTAAACACGGAAATCGCGAATAGACTGAAGAGAATGTGTAAAAGCTCCATAAATTTCCGGAACATTTCAATATCACATAGAGCGTTTCTTGCAAACATCCATCTGGCTGCTTTTTTTCAGGTCTGCCTTTGCTCGGAAGCTTCTCGGTCCTCATTCTAGGAGATCCATAGAGATGCAACCCAAGTGTCAAAGGTAGCGCCTGCTCGATGAGAGCATGGCAAAGTACAAAATTTGCTCAATGTTTTATTGTCGCACAAACATGACCCTCGTGCCCAGCGAACACACCTCAGATTAAAGGCTGAAAATTCATCTCGAATTTCAAGGAAGCAGAATTCCGGGCGTCATTCGAGTCCCTTTTCACTCTGCAGAGGGCTGGTATGGACACGAACCTAAGGACGAAGGTGAGTTCTGGGTAAGCGACAAAGGAGATAAGGTTAGAGATGCGTCCAGCTTGCTAGCAACTCAAGTGTGCATCGTGCATCGCGTTGCGTTGGACGTCGAGGTGGACGCAAAACGAATCACTTGGGGGAGGTGTAGCGCGTACCACTACGCGGGCACAAGTCACGTGCGACAACAAAGGGGTTGTCGCGGATATAGAATATAGATAACGTAGATATTAATACAGCATAGGCACGTGGGTTCCGGCGGGACTCATGGCAGCACACCGGAAGTGTGCTGCCCCACGTGCGGCGGCATTCGCGAAAGCTTCGCGAATGATTACGCAGTGCACGATTTAATAAAAATATAATCTTTAATAAAAATAAACACAACTCTTCAAAAGGAAGCAAACGTGCCTTTCCCCCCCCCTGCCTACTTGTGCACGTAGCGCCTCGGCCTGTGAACACCTTACGCGCAACAATCAATCGATCTTCCTCATCAAAGTGAGTGACGCTTGCTCAGACTTTGTTGTTTGAACTGCACCCCAATCAGCCGCTGCTCTGAGCAGCTCACACGTGTGTGTGCCTCGATTTGACGCTTGCAGTGTGGTGCGTGCTTGAAACCAACCCGTCTGGCGGGATGCATGCTTTTCAAGCCGTTGTGCTCTGATGGACACCTCTGGACCTGCAAGTTCATCAGCTCATCCACACATGATGGATCGTCATTCCTGCTGCAGGTGAATGGTCAATCGAAAACCATGCAACTTGCTTGCAACTTCCAGACTTTGCAGCGAGTCTCACTAGCTCATTGTTCAGATTGGGACGCACCAACCACGGTGTCCCAGCTAGCCAGCTAGCTCGCACTCAGCACACGACAACGCAGTCGCTGACGACCTGCACATGCACATCCGGGCTCTGATGCTGCCGTGCTGACAATGTGGGCTCGCCTGCGCGTAGCTGCAGCTAATCAGTTCGTTTGCGTCGGTGGCAATGACGCAATCCGACAGTCTGCATTTTCATCAGGATGTGATCGCAAAGAGCAACATCTGTGGCAATGTTCATTTTTGCATACAATGCGTGCGGGACACACCCACCCCTAGACCGTGCCAGTTCCCGCCGTGGCATTGCAGCGTGGCTTGCATGAATGCACGGCACGTGTTGTGGGTTGACGCTTGTTTGTTCATGACAGGTGAGCAACACATTCGTCATGTTGTTTGCGTTCATTGAGAATGGCATGCTGGCATGGTTGGTTGAAATGACACTTGCATGTGTGTTGTGAGCAGCGCTAGAGCACTGTGCTGTGTCAGTGTGTGTGTCACCGGAAAAGGGTTGCTGAGGCAAAAACGAGCTGCGTCACCTCCTCATCAGTCCAAACATGCGATGCAATCAAACAAGGTGTGGGCTTCACGGTGCATGCAACCTCGCTTTACATCTCAAACTGCCATGCTGATTTAGAAGATCAATCTTCCTTGCTTGCTACAGGCGAAGCTGTTCCACGGCTTGGCAACCTCTTCCACCAACAATAAAAATTTGCTTTCCGTCCTTGGACATGCAAGCTCCGTGGTTGTAGCGTGTGTGCTTCAATTTCATTTCGCGTTCATGGTTCCAGCTGCTGCCGGACCATTGAAAGACTTCAATGGAATCAAGACCCTCTTCTTCCTGATTGCACCCTCCTAAGACATAGAGAAACTTTCCATCGGGGGAAATGCATGCCTCCAATGAATGTCTAGCCACATTGAGTCGCCCTGCTTCCTCCCACTTCCCTTCAGCTATGTTGAACATTTCAATAGAATCTAAAGCCTGATCGTTTTCATTGTCGAATCCTCCCACTGCAGCTATGTACTTGCCATCCGGTGTCAAACATGCGGCGAAATTTTTTCGCGCGTTGGTCATTTTTGCTTCCAATGCGGTCCATTTGGACTCTTTGAAGTCGTACGCTTCCATTGAATCGAGCATTTCACCATCCTCATCCTCACCTCCCAAGGCGAACATCTTAGCCCCGTCGAGTGATAGGCATAACCCAAGACCATCGCGGCAGCAACTGAGTTGATTTTGATCACCTTCCATCAGGATCCATTTCGACTCTCTGAACTCATACTTTTCCATTGTCGCTTCGCCATAGCCCCCCACAGCATACATTGCCTGCCCGTCTAGACTCATACACAGCCCAAAGGAAGCCCTCTTTTGACTCATATCGCTAACCTGAAAGGAAAACAATTCAGTTAAAGAGCAGATTATGAATGAAGGAGACAATGGTAGAAACACAGAAACACCTCTCTTCGCCTCACCAACATAATAGAACGATACTTAGGGAGAGCACATCACTACAGAAATGTAGCAAATGTAGCCGTGCTCACCGTGTGCCAAACGCCTTGGGTGAAGTCAAAACATGCTCCATCATGACGACCAAGGCTCCCGATGACGTACAAAAACATTCCGTCCTTCGACAGGCATACACCCGATCCAACTCGAATAGTCGGCAATGGCGGCAGGCCAGGGCCAAAGGTTCCGGCCAATGAATTCGTGGCAGGAGAGGTAGCCTGCAAAGCCTCATGGCCACCGGGAATCCAGTCAAGGAGGACATCGCAGGCACTTGGGCGAATTGCATGGTTAAACCGGAGGCAATTATTGACTAAAGCTTCTGCGGGTCTGGCTTCCTCTGTTACCAACTTACTCATGGGAATACGACGGATAGCTCGAACTACCTTCGTACCCCTGTCCTTGTACGTCATGCTTTTGAAGAAGACGTCATAATATTGCCGATCGTTAGTGTTTCGAAACTCAGTCGTTTCCTCCTCATTTAGGAAAGCCTTCTCGATGATCTCGGCGTCATCATCATCAAAGAAGTACCAATTGCCATCTTCCAGCAGCTGCCAGCGCTGCTCCTTCGGGAGTGACGTAGGAGCACGTAAGCACTCTGAACCGGATATTATTTTAGGAATAACATCGCTGCTTGGAGGTAGCTTCCGGTTGTCTGATGTAAATTATGGTTGTGATTGCACCTTGTTTTGCAGAGAAAACGAAATATATTCTAACAGCAGACACAAGATAATATAAAGGGGCCGATAAGGATGAACCTGCGTAAGGTAGATTTCCCTTGCAGAGTACCTCCCACAAAGCGACGCCAGCCGACCACACATCCGACTTGAATGTGTACATCTTGTCTCGAAGGGTCTCAGGAGACATCCAAGGCCACGGCAAGCGTTCGTTAAACGACATGGGACATCCACCTGTCGGTGCCATAACCGAGAGGCCAAAGGAGCCGATGCGAACCTGCCAGTCCTTTCCAACGAGGATGTTTCGACATGCAATATCGCGATGGATAATTTTTGCCGTGTGCAGATGATTTAGGCCAAGGAAAAGCCCGCGAGCTATACTGAAGAACACTGTTGCATTGACATAATATGTGCGAGATCAATGGTAATTAAATAAATATGAGTGCGTCAAAGCTGTTGGAATATATACATGTTCGTAGTCACACACCTTTTTTGTCACTTAGATCGAACTTTTCGTGTAGTGTATCCAGTCTGCCGAGGTCGCAATGATCAACAAGGTAACCTTGGAACCCGCTTTTCAGACTTACGACGCCTCTAAATTGTATGACGTTTTCGTGCCCGGTGATTTTCATAAGAACTGCAATTTCGTTCTCATGCTCTTCCAAGGAGCCTTTGTAGGGAATCTTTAAAGCGAGCCACTGTCGGATATAACCACACGATGTTTGGGGTGGACTTTGCGTTTATGTTTTGTGCTCGTGAAAAAATCAATAACAGGATAAATCAAGCACAGGTATATTCTAGTTGTAACATCTCACCAAATTACATGCATGCATATGTTGATAAATTATTATTTACACAGTATAAATGTATGATAGTTTAAATACATATATATATATATATATATATATATATATATTATTTATATAATTTATCTTTATCATTATTGCGTGTGTACAGCAAGTTCCCCGATGCGACTATAGTGCCCCATCGCTCACCCGATCGTCCAGCTTCTGTCCAGGGTTCTCTTTCTTAAGTTTGACTTTGTAAGTTTTCCCAAAGTAGCCATCTCCTATTAGCTCAGAGATCTCTATATCTTCCTCCTTATGCACGCTCTTTTTTTTTTCCTCCATATCACCGAGGTGGAATTCACACACTTTTGAGTAGAACGAATCTTGTTGGGGCTGCCCCTTTTCACCAGGGATGGGGCCTCCTGACTTACTACTTTCTGGCGGCAGCTGTTGCTGCTGCTGTAGTTTTTCCTCCAACTCCTTCACTTTCTTTTCTAGCTGTTGCTCCCTCTCATTAGGGATGGAGCCTTCTGACTTACTGCCTGCCGGCGGCAATTGTTGTTGCTGCAGTTTCCCCTCTAACTCCTTGACTTTCTTCTCTAACTGTTGCTCCTTCTTCGTAGGGACGGGATCTACAGTCTTGCTTTTTGCAAGCAGTGCTTGCTGCTGCTGCTGCTGCTGCAATTTCTCCTTCAACTCTCTCACCTTCTTCTCAAGCTGTTGCTCTTTCGCAGTAGGGTTGGGGGATTCGGACTTAATTTCTGCTGGTTGTTCCTGCTGTTTCTCTAATTTCTCCTCCAACTCTTTCACCTTTCTCTTCAGCTCGTCATTGTTCTTTGGTACACTACAGCCTCCCCCCATTAGTGTTGGCCGATCGTGTAGATATCGTTCGGCTAGGTAATTGAGTTGAGAAATGTAATTGAGTTAATAGTACTCGAATGATGAGTGCGACTGGCGTTACCACCGTTCCAACAATAAGGTGATTTTTCTCTGCGACAAGGTCAAAACGATGTCACAGGACAAAAACAAGTGCAAGTTTTTCAATAACGGCAAAAAGAAAAAATGAGATAAAAATAGGTGTGAGAACATCGGGTTTGTACGGAAGAAGCACGGAGCTCCACAACCGTTTATTGGCTTCGCTCTTTTCGAAAACGCGTTCGTCTTCCCGTTTTCATCGCATCGAATATCCTAGGAAAGTTTACCATCCCGCAACTGTGCCAGATGCATTGCTGCAAAACCCACAAAGCTGGATCTTGACTCAGCCTGCCGAGGGAGGCTGTGCGTGCCGTTTCCAGGCCAGACAGGTGTTCGAGTACATTAGGAGCGTGGCAACCGCCATCTCCTCGTGACTCTCGATTAGTGCCGCTGTAAAGGCTCGCCAGGATAGATGGGTGAGCTAGTGTTCGTGGGGGAGGCCCTTCTTCTTCCGGTGAGATCAGCAGTAAAATTACTGCGGTGTATTAAGCACACCTTCTGAAAATCGACATTGCTTCTCTTCAAGGTGGTGATCTATCTGGGGGGGATTTATGCGTACGCTGTGCTTGGATCCGTGTGGCTGTACCTAAGGTGGTGCTTCGTTGCGCTCTCACTGGAGCAGAGGATTCTTATTACGCTTTAATGCTGCATGCAGAACACACACACACACACACACACACACACACACACATAGTATTTTATATTTTAATTATGAGAAAACACTGATAGGCTCAGTGGCATTGAGAGTAAGGCAGGAACACTGTACCAGGGAAGAGGTCGCATGGATCCTGCTTCATACGACGATAATCTTTCACCCCACAACCGTTCAATGTAACCCCCTGTCCTTTTCAGGAATCTCCTCCATTTCTCTGGTCGCTGGAATTCTCCATGCTATTTCAATGGAGACAATGCATAGGTCACGAGAGCGCCCATGTGGACTGCACTGAATGATTGCATGCGGCACACGCACAGATTCACCTTATTATATTTGCGTTACCTCTACCATTACAGGCATCCCTTGAGTGTGTTTCTCACACGCATATACGCCTGCTACTTCCTATCCGGTGAGAAGAATGAACGTGTTCGCGAGGGGGGTGGTTGGGTTAGTCGACGATGCTGAGCACCTCTATGTTGTTGCTGTTGTTTTCCCAGATGTGGTGCACATCGCCACGTTTGGCAAATTGTCGGCGGGATGGGTATTCCACGCACATTTCCATAAAGATCACCTTCATCATTGCTACTATGTCTCAGAAACAGAGATTTATGCGCTAGAACCTAGCCTTTTGACGACGACGACGACGACGACACACATGAGTCAAACACGAATCATACTCTCTTACAAATAAAAGGTGGAATCGGCGTTGACTACCCTCTCGCTGCTGTGTTTGGTCTTCGATCGATATGTACTCTAGTAGAATAGCAACCTTTGGGAAGCATGGGCCGGGAAAAGGAATCCTCCATTCTGTAACCAGATTAGATTTGGGATGAGAAGACTACAGTAGTGCGTGTGGGAGGATTTTGCTCTTCTGGCGTCCAATTTTCGTCTTTGTCTTTTTCTTCTTCCTCCTCTTCTTCTTCTTCTTCTTCTTCTTTTCCCGCTTATTTGACTATAACAACACAGACATACGGGTTGCTATGGGGAGCACCGCCGGATTTCATGATTTTCTCAGTCCTTTTCGGTAGCTCGGCCTCGGGGAGGGGGTGAGAGGAGAGCATCGTCTGCAGCATTGGGATGAGGGAACCCACGAAAAATTTGAACGCGCGAGCAGAGACGCACAATGAGAATGATGATGATGACAATGACGATGAATGCTGATGATAAGGAGGACAAAGGCGGTGGTTTGTATTGCCACCGATACCGACGACCATATGCAAAAAACATATCGCAAACCTATCACGATAAATCAGGTTTTCTGGGGGCTCAGCTTCTGCGAAAATGGGCTAAATCTGTGGAGGTTAGGGGGGAGTAAGAAAAGAAGACGAAGAAGAAGAAAAAGATGATGATGAGAGATTAAGTCATCCGCACAGATGAAAGACAGCACTCACACGTACCATGCTTGGTGATAAAAGGTCGACAGGCAATGGCTTACATACGGATTCCTCGTCATCGCCGTTTATGTGTGTATTCTCACTGGCATCTAAATAATATTGCATCACGAGAAAGCAAATCACCAGGATTCAGAGCCTTCTTCTCTCTGCTCTTCATACCCCTCCCTGCTGCTGCTGCTGCTGCTGCTGCAATTCCTTGTTGGCCTATCAATGGTCGTAACGATAGGTTAGGTATTTGAACTTAAGTTAAAATGTAGATTCTTCGTCGTCGTCGTCGTCGTCGTCGTCGTTGTCGTTGTCGTCGTTGTCGTTGTCTTTGTCGTTGTCGTCGGCGATCATCAGGCCCTATCATACTTCTGGATCCCGCTGCTTCTCACGGCCGGGTCGAACATAAATAGCGTCGACGACAACCACGAAGATATTCCTCACCCTCAGTATCGATCACGGGGAGGGGAGGGGCTCCTCAAGGCAGCTGGGGGACAGCAAACATCCCCTGACACTTTGACGATTCCGGAGCCCTTCTGTGAGCAGATCCTACAGTAATTGTTTATCGTGCTAAATGCCAATCACGTCGTGGAAATCGCATGCTGCTGTCCACTGTTCATTAATGCTAGCTACGCCATTCTCCCTCTCTTTTTTTTCCTGCCTTCTTCCCCTCCTTCTCTCTTATTGCACGCACAAGCTGCAAATTGTCCATTTTCCCTAACATTTTGACGCATAAGGCGAACTCGCCTCCTCTCTCTATTCCTCGCTCAAGCGTTCAATCGTTCTTGATTCTTGGTAGACACCTTTCTCCACCACCTTCTTATCTTCCCCCTCCTCCTTTTTGCCCTCTGCAGAAAGCAACTATCCGAGCAGGCGTTCCGCTACATTGTGTACGTCGTCACAGGATGGAACGTGCTCCCTGAAAATGCCAAGGTATCGCCTGACTCAGTGGACAGCACGTTTCTCTATAATGTTTGGTGTTGCTGCAATGGCCCGCACAGCACTCCACCACTGTATGTGCATAAATGATATGAAAAATGTAAATCAGGTCTTCTACGAGATCGTTGCAGCTTCAGGTTAGGATGACAACTAGAAAGAATTGAGTCTTCATCTTGGATTCAATAACCATCGTGTGCCCTTCTGAGCTTGTAGTTCTCCGAACGTACATTGATTGTGTGTGTGTGTGTGCTAAGATGATTGCCTTGGTTTTTGAGATCAAAGAAGTGTGAGAGACGAACCTCAAGATCGATCATACCACCCCACTCCCCTAATTATAGGCAGCTGCGACCTATCAAACCAAATTACAAAGAATATCGCGGGGCTTCTCAAGTTGTCACTTACATTGCACACGCAAACACACACACACACACACACACACACACACACATACATATTAATATCAAAACATGCACAATACATATGAATCCTCGTTCTCTTCCCCCCCCATGGTTTCTTGAACGTGGCTATTCTCGCCACAATGTTCTTCGTGCCCCTCACCGACAGATCCGACTTTATACTCTCATCCCTGGGATTTGACGTGCTGCCGTCCATGCTGCTCCCCACGCTACTTGAGCGCCTGCAGCAAGTGAACAGGTGCATTCGTAGAAATATTGGCACAGAAAATTGATGAGATGTGACGTCAATCGCAGCAAAGCCTGCTCATGGCACCATTCCCAAATCTACTCGATATGAAACTAAATTTTGCTCACTCAGGAACGCCACTGAGCTGGGAGCACTTGTCACAGGGCTGGTCGGGTTGCTCTCCATGCTTCGCTTGAATCTTATCGGTCCTAGTAAGAGCAAGAAGAACGATTAACTAATGTGAAGTGTATGCGTTGCTGCAATTCGCAATGTGCTACACGTCGGTAAGAATAACAATCACGCCTCAAAGTCCACGTTCACATCTATGCTTTGACCTCCTGAATTAATGCGAATTCGCTTGATGTACTAGTGTACAGTAGCGAGCGAAGTGCATGAGATATACGGTGCATACTGCGAATGCACAGCACTGGCTATGCCTCGTTCTGCGACTCAGATAAGACAGAATTGTGCTTATCACATTCACGCGTCGCTACTCTCATGTGCGAAATGTTCAGTAGAAAACATGAACGCATCAATTACATGCATGCGATATAGGAGCTCTGTAGGTGCATCGCAGGTGGCAGTTGCAGAATGTGATGCTGGTCCGTTTGCTCGAGCATTTCATGCATGAAGATGAGCACATTGAAAGTGTGCGACCGGTGGACTGTAGCGCGTACCACTACGCGGGCACAAGTCACGTGCGACAACAAAGGGGTTGTCGCGGATATAGAATATAGATAACGTAGATATTAATACAGCATAGGCACGTGGGTTCCGGCGGGACTCATGGCAGCACACCGGAAGTGTGCTGCCCCACGTGCGGCGGCATTCGCGAAAGCTTCGCGAATGATTACGCAGTGCACGATTTAATAAAAATATAATCTTTAATAAAAATAAACACAACTCTTCAAAAGGAAGCAAACGTGCCTTTCCCCCCCCCTGCCTACTTGTGCACGTAGCGCCTCGGCCTGTGAACACCTTACGCGCAACAACCTTTGGCTTCCACACACGGGAAACGATTTGACTAACAATGTCACAGCAGCTAGAAGAACAGCAGGACTTTGGCTCGCAGGCCGTGCAAGGGCACGAGCAGAAACAGGAAAGGAAGGGCGATACGGACGCTAAGGAAGGAGGAGGAACACCTCCACAGGCACCGCCGGGACCAGCACCCGGGATTAAGAAAGCAGATGCAGCAGCAGAGGCACTGGAGAACTTCTACGAGGCGGACGACGAGGACGTGGCCGCCGAAAGCAAGAAGGTCGTAATGGCATTACGAGCCTTGCGACCCAGGGCGAGCAACTACGCCAAACTGAAAGTATCGATAGAATACAAGTATCAGACACATGATGTTTGGGCAGCTATCATGCAGGACATCATGGATTACGAAGCAGACTTACCTCCAGAGTGGGCAGCTTTGTTTAGGAACGACGGGGGTCTGGGCGCCTCGCGGGGGACGACCCAGAGCACCGTCAAGCAGCAGCAGCCGGTACAGCGGAACACCCAGTTCATGTCTGTTAAAACAGCACCGGTTATGATAACGAAATACAACGGGAAAAGAGGTGAGGCAAGGAGGTGGTGGAAGAACGCTAGGAGTATACTCTGCGACTTTACCCCTAACCCCACCGAAAACGACAAGCTCAAATGGCTAGCTATAATAAAGCAAGCCATGGACCTTTACGAGACAGGCAGGACCCGGATCAGGCAGCTAGAGAAAATACACACTACAGTTAGTGGGCTACGAGACGTTGAGGCGATAATGAAGGCTTTTGTAAATGAACAGGATGCTAACTCCCTACCCCAGGCTATTAGAAAATACAGAGCAATGATGCAGCATGAGAGAGAACCTGTTAGAGACTTTGCCACGCGCTTCCAGGATATGATCGACGAACTACATGATTTTAATTACAACACAGGTGATGATCAGGCAAGGTTTGAAGAGTTCAAGTTAAAGATAAAGGAATCCACTTACGTTACGGAGAAAGGCTACACCACGATGGAGGCAGCAGTGCAGGCTATATCCCTACGCGAGCAGGAGCAGGACCGCAAGTTTACCAGCCCTAAGGTACCTGGCATAGGAAACATTAACGCTATTAAGCCGCAGCGAGACTGGTACAAGGACAGGGAAGGTAACCGACGTTGCGGATACTGCTCACGTAAAGGGAAACACACCGCTAAAGACTGCAGAGACAGGAAAGAAGGACGACCCAGGATGACGATCAGGCAGCTCAACGAACACTACGAGAAGTTAAAGAGAAAGAAAGGCAGAGGACAAGGATATAACAACAGCAAATGGCAAGGCAGCAACAACGGGAAGAACAATAAATATAAGAACAAAAAGCAGAACAGTATCAATGCTATACAGCAGCAGATAAACGGAATATTAGATCACCTTAAGCAGGCGCCGACGAAGACAGCAGTACCAGCAACGCAGGACCAAGACAAGCCCATGACCCTAGACGACATAAAGAACTTAGGAGTATGCAACATTAATGACGAAGACGCTAACAGGACTATCAAAGTTGCTATGACCAAGGTTAAAGTTAAAGACAGCTACGGAGACTACAAGAAACTACCTGCCCTTTGGGATAGTGGCAGCATGCCGAAGTCCTTCATAAGCCTAAGCACAGTAAGAAGGTTAGGACTATTGGATCAAGTGACTAAGAAAGAACGTAAATATGCTCAAGCAGACGGAAGCTCTTCCATGAAGACCGTCGGTGAGCTAATGCTAAAGCTACAGATACCTGGCAGCGACGCGGAGACCCAAATCAAGACCCGAGTAGCCATGACTTTATCCATGGAACTACTCCTCGGACAGGATGCCCTAGAAAAATTAGGGGGGATCATATCATTCTACAATCACAAGATATACTTTGCTAAGTTGCCAAAGAAGTCAGGCAGGACCATCAGCCAGAACATGATACGGCTTGACGAGTGGACCTCTGAGTCAAGCGTTAATGCGTTAGAGTTTATGGACCTAGCGGACAACAAGCTACCTACACCTACCGAGCTACGGAAGAAGAACCCCGGCAAGACCATCCGACAGATAACGGAGCTACTGGACAAGACCCCCCCAGCTGATGATTGGGATATCGACAAAGGCAAAAAGTACATTAATAAAATATTAAACGAGAAGTACTCTGACATCACCAAGCCGACGACGAAGCCCTCCAGCAAGCTTACCCCAGTAAAGATCGAGCTAAAGAAGGGATACGAAGAGTGCATCATCAATGACCCAGAACATAGGCGACCGGAAGCGGACTGGGAAAAGATAGAGTGGCAGATCAATGAATGGGCAAAGGAAGGGAAGATAGAGCCAAGCAACTCACCATGGAACGTGAGACATGTGCTAGCTAAGAAACCTACTTACCCTTTCTTCCGCCTGGCGCACAACTTCATCCGCCACAACCGAGTAATAAAGAGGATCCAGACACCTACACCAAGGATAGATGACGTTATTGAACACGTCATAGGATACAAATACTACTCTTCCCTAGATAAAAATGAATCATACATGCAGACACCCATCCACAAAACCTCCCGCCCCATTACCGCGTTCTCCAGCAGGCACAGGAAGTGGCACTTCGTCGTATTCCCTTACGGCCTAAGCATATCAGGGGATGCGTTCAGTAGTCAGAACTACAGGGCATACACACATGATGGGATGGCGTCTGTGTTGTGGGTGTTTGTGTTTGTGTATGTGGATGATGACATAATATGTACCAACACAGTCGTCGCTCAGATCTTCCTCCTGGAAAATATATTTATTAGGTTTGCACACTTCGGTTTTACTATTAGACTGCAGAAGTGTACATTCCTAGCTACAAGAATCAAGTGGTGTGGATATTACCTGGAGCAAGGCCGCATCACCCCAAACCCCGAGAAAGTAGCAGCACTACAGCAAGCCCCTAAACCTAAGAATGCAAAGGAGTTAAAGTCATTCTTGCAGACTGCAGCTTGGATACTACGTAGGTTCTCCCCTACCTACGCTAGGACTGCAGCTGCTTTTACTACTGCTTACCGGAAGGAGAACTCTGTAGGCCTCAGCTTCGCTAAGGTGTGGGCCAAGGCTGGCCTTGATGCCCACTTCGATAACCTAATAAAGTTATGCAGCAACACCCTATTGAATGCTAAGCTAGACACTACTAGACCAGCTACCCTATGGACAGACTGGTCTAAGCTAGGTATGGCTGCTGTACTTACCCAAGACCAGCAGATCATACGGGTGTGGGGCAGGGCCTGCACAGCAGCTGAGGCCAAGTACAGCCCTACAAAAGGAGAGTATAAAGCCATGACTGAGGCGCAGAGGAAACTAAGATACTACCTGCTGTCGGTGCCCAGCTTCACCTTAATGACTGACCACAAGCCCCTCCTAGGCATCGACCGCAAGCTCGAAGCGCCTAACGATGAGTATGCAGCTATGAGGGCGGACACGGAAGAGTTTAGGGACAAGAGGACAGTGGTCTACGCACCAGGAGACAAGCAGCTTGCTGACTATTTCAGCAGGCTGTTCGAAAAGAAAGTCCCTACCCAGGTCACCCCTATGGTTAACGCGATTACCTTCGAGGACGGCGACTTCCTGCCTGAGCCAGAGGAGCTCCAGCACCTTCAAGAACACCTGGATAAATACAAACACAAGCATGAGGTACTTAGTGATAGGATATATGTATACACTAATAATGTTAGGCGTACCTACGTGCCACGGCGGACCAGGGGAGCCCTTCTCTTTACCGCCCATGGACCTGCACACGTAGGAGAAAACCATATCACTGCTCTACTCTACCATTACTACTGGCCCTACAAGCTAAAAGAGATAAGGACATACCTGCGTGGCTGCAGGTGCTCCAGCTTGAAGGCGGCAGGCGTCGCCACCAAGGAGTCCAGCAAGAGCCGTGCATCTAAGAAAATCAAAGCAAGGAACTTCTTAGATATCGTGCAAATTGATGTTTATAAGTACGATGGCTATCACTACCTTACCTTCGTTGATGTGGCCACTGGAAAGTGCTGGGTTAAAAAGATTATCAAGGTCAACGTTGCTAAGAAGAACAAAGGCTTATATAAGCAGAGGCTTACTAACTGCTACCGTACCTGGGAGTCTGAGCTCCAGGCTATCCCTGATGAAGTTAGCATAAACAAGATACCAAAGAAGTTACATGTGGATAATGAGACCTCTCTTCTACAGCTACCACACCCTAATATTGATGCCTCACCTGTATACTATGCCCAGTCCAACTCCAAGGTAGAGCGACTCCACCGCACCTTGGCCAACCTAAGCAGGATAAATAGCACCACACCAGACAAGATACAAGGGTTAGTAAACGACACCTTCACGTCTGGGGGAGGTATCAAGGATAAGGAGAGGGAAGAAGGCGACGACAACGACGACGATACCGAGAGCGAAGACGAGAAGGTCCCGTACGATGGCCGAGTTCTAAAGGAAGGACAGTATGTTAGGGCCAAGGTAAATCTGAGATCGAGAAATAAACAAGACCCCTTCTGGGGTGGCGTTGCAAAGGTTACCGAGAGGAAGGGGAGGAAGCAGTACTACATCTATGATGGGAACAGGGTCACCTTGCGCCACATCAGTCACCTAAAGAATTATGATATCGGTGAGAAGCTCCTAGAGGATGTTAAAGTAAACCCTACTGTGTGGGAGCGAGCAATGCCTTGTTTAGGACCCCGACCTAAGTTCGATGTGGAATATGGAAACAATAAGGTCAGGGTGAACGACGATTGGCGCATGAAGATTGTCTATCTAGGCTACCCTGGATTACGAAATATGGAGAGGGTAGCTATGAAAATAAAGGACGGAAAATATCAGCTACTCTACCTAGCTGTTCCCGACTTACCCTTTGAGCACTGGTATAAGGTCCTGGGGGACCTTGATGCAGAGGGCTGGTATGGACACGAACCTAAGGACGAAGGTGAGTTCTGGGTAAGCGACAAAGGAGATAAGGTTAGAGAGGAATCTATTACCTGGTGGTTGGTGAAGTTCCGAAAGCGATGAAGGTCTAAGGGAATAAGGAAGGAAGGAAGGAGCAACGTGACTTGGGGGAGGTGTAGCGCGTACCACTACGCGGGCACAAGTCACGTGCGACAACAAAGGGGTTGTCGCGGATATAGAATATAGATAACGTAGATATTAATACAGCATAGGCACGTGGGTTCCGGCGGGACTCATGGCAGCACACCGGAAGTGTGCTGCCCCACGTGCGGCGGCATTCGCGAAAGCTTCGCGAATGATTACGCAGTGCACGATTTAATAAAAATATAATCTTTAATAAAAATAAACACAACTCTTCAAAAGGAAGCAAACGTGCCTTTCCCCCCCCCTGCCTACTTGTGCACGTAGCGCCTCGGCCTGTGAACACCTTACGCGCAACAGGACAACCACAAAGGTGCCAACTTCTCGAAACACTTTCCACGTAGGCAACATGTGATCAGACAGACAGCTTGCAAATGGAAGCATTTTGTAGCTGCTTCCGTTCACCGCCGGCTAAATTTGTGATGGAAGTCTCATGACAGACGCAATCTAGCAATGTGCATGGCACGCTGCTCGTTTTTTGACTTGCAACGATGGTGCCCAATTCGTGACTCCACGGTGTCTTCAGATGGCGGTGGAATTGAGCGAAACCCGTGAATGGCTTCACCCTTTCACTACAAAATAAAGTGTACTCGCTTTTGTTTACCCAGTAATTCTTAACGGTACTCACATTCCGTTTTGCCCTCAGACTCCCCAAAGTGCGTCGCCCATTGAAATTTCCCGCACTGACGCCGGATGATGCTGGATCCGGAGACGCTTAGATCCTCGAGGATTCACCTCAAGTTGACATCTAATTTGATTGTCGCACGGGGAAAATCCTGGCTTTTCTGTCTCTTATACGTATGTTGTGACGCTGGAAAATCTTCACATTTGCCATTTTTCCGACATACTTAATTATATTTTATAGGATGTTTTTGGCTTAAATTTTTTCCTGATTATAGTTGTCGATCTCATCAGGCTGAGGCTCAGCTCCGAAAGGGCGGATGTACTTGACGAGGGGGTGTACACCAATAACGTTCAAAAGAAGGATTGGCTCCCTCGGCCCCACTCGCTGAAATGGCCTCGTGCCTTCGCAGGCTCCGGTGGCATACGCGAGAATTAAGGGGAATGAGCAGTCGGGATCCTTGCTGTCTCGGCTATAATTCATCCTCTTCGTTTAGACCCCTTCCACACAGTCGAGAGCCCCGACGATACTTATGCGGCGCATCAGCCGACACAGGAGAGGGGGAGAAGGTGAGCGAAGAGGCGGTAGTTACGAGGAAAGGGAAGAAAAGGCCCGCCTCCGTACATCCACTCACTCCCCCCCTTGTTCCGGGGGACTTTCCTGGGTGGGCGTACGAGGAGAAGGACTTCTTCCGCTTCGAATTGGTCTACCAATCCAAAACGTCCCGAGCACGAGTGGGCAGGATACACACCCCGCACGGCGTCATAGATACGCCCGGATTCGTGCCGGTGGCAACGAACGGAACCCTGAAGGCTGTCGACCACCAAGCAGCCAACGAGGCAAACTGCCAGCTCATGTTCTGTAACTCGTACCACTTGATGATACAGCCTGGCCCCGACGTCATAGAGAAGGCAGGAGGCATCCATAAGTTCATCAACCGCCACCGACCCATCATCACAGACTCCGGGGGGTTCCAGGTCTTCTCCCTCTCCGGCAAGGATTCCGACGAGGGGGGGGGGGGCTCCAAGTCGCTTGCAAAGAGGCACCACGAGAAGTCCATGCTGCGAGTGACAGAGGAAGGAGCGACCTTTCGATCGTATAAAGATGGGAAGAAGATATTGCTCACCCCCGAGAGTTCTGTCAGGGCTCAGAAGGCGTATGGCGCGGACATCATCGTGCCGTTGGACGAGCTGTTGCCCGTGAACGTGGACGAAACGCGCCTGCTCCACTCCCTATACCGCACGCATAGATGGGAAGCTAGGAGCCTGCAAGAACATCTCAAGGACGTTCGGAATCAGGCAATGTACTGCGTCGTCCATGGTGGGATGAACCTAGAGTTGAGAAAGATGTCAGTTGAGTATTTAAGCTCGCTGCCGTTCGACGGGATTGCGATCGGAGGCAGCCTCGGCAGGGACCGGCAGGAACTCGTCCAGCTGCTCACACATATCATGCCAACGCTTCCACCGAGTAAGCCCGTCCACTTGCTGGGCATCGCAGATTTGGAGTCAATCGCCCATGGTGTCGCCTTGGGGGTCGATACGTTTGATTCGTGCTACCCCACGCGGATGGCGAGACACGGCCACCTCATCACGAAGAAAGGCCGGCTGAAGCTGCCGAAAGCGATCTATGATTATGACTACACTCCGATCGAAGACGACTGCGACTGCTTCACGTGCCAAAACTACACGAGGGCGTACCTCAACCATCTGCTTCGGGCGAAGGAGCCTGTCGTGCATACGCTGCTCACCATCCACAATTTAAGGGCAATGACAGATGCAATGGCGCGGCACCGAAGCCTGATTCTTGAAGGCAGTACTTGATAATCGACCGAAAGTCGACGGTAGTATTCTAGAGATTCATGGAACGCCGATATCGTCGCTTTCCTGCTGGTCTCTGCTGGTCTCTGCTGCTGTAATTCTACGACTGCTTCAAGACGGTCCTGTACTCATACGATATGAGCCGTACAATGTTATAGCTACATGTTGGTGTTATACCTTGACAGCATTCATCACCTTCTAGCCTTCGTATAGACTGCATGATGGAATGTAAGACCTATTATGACGGTAAGTTGGCTAGTTGGGCTACTGACAAAACGAGAGCTTGTCTAGTTATTGCAGTATTTGCTTGTAATTAAGTATAGCTGCAAGCACGCTCATCGTCTGCTAGGCGCAACGCCTTTCACAGAACTATTACAAACTGTTCTTGTTATCGCTATCTTTAAGAGTTGGTCCATTCAAATTCTATTCCATGATCAGCAGCAATAATAGAAGCAACAGTAGCGCAGGCGGGCAATATTGTGCGGCGCTGATCACACTTGACTTCAATGTGCTGATGATGGCTCGTTATTCATTTGCATTCGCAACAGAACAAACTAGATTTGCGCCTGCTGTGCATGCAAGATTTTATCACAAGCAGTTGTCGTCGTGAATTAATATGCAATAACAGAACTAATGGAGAAACGTGTGGTAGGGAAAGGATATGTAACTTATTCATACAAATCGTTATTAGACTTTTAGGCGAATGAAGTTAGATATTTGTGCATCAAATCGTAGTATTCTCCATCTATCATCCATCCGAGATGACGTAAGAGCAACTACGATCTCGGCTCAGCGCTGTGCATATTATACTTTGTTTGTATCAAGAGTAGCAGCACTCACAGCAGATTATCCCACACCTGGCTTTGCTAACAAGGCCTGTGTGCGGGGCAGACAAGAAAGGATAAGAGCGAAGATCAGACTCTTAAATAGCACAATACCTCCGCACCGCATCGTTATAAATCACGCTGAATGACGGTGCTCACTTGCCACTCGCACACTCTCAATCTGAATTACCTTGCGCCACTAGATTTCTAATCGACTGGTTCCTGGCGTCCGTTCGCTGCAGCTTCTTGGTGGCAGAGCGTGAATTCGACCTGCTCCGAGTTGAGATCGTGCTTACAAGCCGGTTGTTTCGTATTATCCGAAACCTTTGAAACAAAGCCAGCCCGATCACGGTGAAACCCACGATGAACATTCCAGCGGCCTCGACCCAGACCGTATCTTCGCCACCTAGGACCGGGAAGGGGGGGTAGGGTAGGGGGGGGGGGGGGGGGCAGCAATCGTCGTCAACATAGCGGAGAACGGAGTTGTTCATACATGTTTAACTGCCTGTGCGAAACAGGCAGCAATCTGGTTGCTGTGCTGCATTCGCTCTAGATCATCTTAGGATGGCCTATGCATAAGAAATCGCAATAGTGTTGTTTTGGGGGCAGTAGGAAGAGATAACATGCATTTGGGTGTACGAACGTGAGGCTAGTCCGATGAAGATACAGAAGCCTCTAATGAGGATGGGAAGCAGCGCTATGGAGAGCATATTGTGGCCTTGACGAAAGAACCGTGCTTCGCTGTACAACGTGCTGATCAACATTCCTGGGGAAATCAACGACATGGATGCTGTTTATAACTGAAAATGATGATAATGATAATGATAATGATATAGTGGAGAATGCGGGAAGACATAGTTGCTACGAGCCAAGACTGACCAGTGAGAATCTGCAGTGGTGTAAACAGAAGCGTTTGAAGCATGGCAACGACAAACGTGCGTCGCCCTTCCTCAAATCTCCTGAAATGAGCATTTGGATATGTAATATACGCATGTTTCGTCATAAGTCGTTATTAGCCATCATCATCAACGTTATTTCCCCTGGAAGAGACGTAGAAAGGAATATCTTCATAGGGGAGGGGAAGGAGAAGCAGAAGGAGGAGGGGGAGGAGGGGGGGGGGGGGGGAGCACAGGATGATATCTGCGTCATCAAAGTTCGATTCCCAGCAGCTTGCAGTCTCGTTCGTGCAGCCTAATCGTTGAGATGAAATCTAGATGAAATCGTATTGTGATCGAAAAGCGGCTGCTCCACACTCACCCTCACACAAACAGACATCAACCACCGCTACTTTGCGGCGAGGGGCTACTTTTTGAGATTCAGCCTGTGCATAGATTCTCACTACTACTACTACTACTACTACTACTACTACCCGAGTAGATCTGGAGGAGGTTTTCGATCACAGAAAGGCCACAGGATACGCAGATTGCGTAGGCGAGTAACGCCTTCTGGTCAATCACGTATGCAGCATATGTGATGCGGCGGATGCTGAGACACTTTAACATCTGTAGCGACAAGCAGCACAGCGACAAGCACCAGCACCCATCCAGAGAGGGGAGAGGGGGAGAGAGTGAGAGGGGGAGAGAGAGAATGGAAGAGAAACGTTAAATCAAAACATACTGTAATGTCATAAAACTGAGGGGATTCTTGAAAAAGGGAGCTAATATACTCATCTCTTCTATCCTCCCCCCTCCACACCTTCAGCTGGCAAGAAAGCTAGGAAGATGCGGCTGTGCACTACGTGCTACCGTACCAATGACGGGTAAATTGCAAGTGCAGAAAACAATATTTTTAAATTTTATTAAAGTTGTCGCCACCACCAACCGAACCACTAGTAGCACCGCCACCTCGTTCAGGGTCGAGAATCCAAAAGCGATGATCGCGTATTCATACAGTGCTTGCAGATCCGTGCCCGTGGGGTCCAAAAATCTAAACAATCAATCGGCGACCCATCACCGACAGTATTATGACCTGGAGAGCGTTGTCACTACCCACCTCGAGACGACTAACTTCATAAATGCAAGGCAAATCCCTGAGATTGCCCCTTCCATGAAGGAAACGACCATTTGGCACCTGAGTAACAGTACACGCCCAGATTGAACACGAAGGATCTCCCCTCTCTTTCCCCACCTGGGTGAAAGAGCGCTGACTAATACTTTGTGATTGAGTTGGGGTACAGCACTCTCAGATAGTGCATCAATGTCGCAATAGTAGCAACACCAGAAAATACGGCAGCGAACGGGTAGATCAGCAGTGCAGGCGTCGACAAGATGAACAGCGTCGACACGTATACTCCTGAGGATAAAAGGGAGGAAATCAGGATGAGCCGTGGTGGTGCCGCGCACACTGCTCTCATGGACCATTTGCAAGGAAAATACACACCCAAAAACCCAATGAAGTCGTTTGAACAGCTTGATTCCGGGTTCGATTCTGCTACTGCATTTGTTTCTTTGACATCTCCCGCAACGTAAATGGCACGGTGGGGGACGTTTGGGCTGTGAGGCCTGCTCTCCCTTAAGCTAATTCTTCCAGGTTGCAAGCTGAGACTATAGTTTGAACGGCCATGGAGCGAGGGATGATTAGCGATGTTTCCAGTCTGAGGACTGCAGAGAGTTCTATCGAGCCCTGCTTTTTATGCCGTGGTGAAGGGCACAGTGCACCACACGGTGGGATGTAAGGAAAGTAATTTCGCATGAAAGCGTGTGGGTGTGTGTGTGTGTGTGTGTGTGTGTGTGTGTGTCATGAGAATGTGAGCTGCTACACAATCATGATCTTATCCCTCGCTTTCCCAACCAAACCTGTGCTCATATGGAGAGGAGATTTGGCGTCTCTTAAGCTGAGTGGATGCAAGGGAATGCCTCCATTCCGACGACCAGCGGGTGTATCTAAAGGGGTCGGTGCCTCGAGTCCGTGATGCTGCTTTGAGGTGGCCATCCGCGAGTCGTTCAGAGATTGCGATTGGCTTCGACTACTCCTCCTACTGCCCACACGATTCAGCTTGGCGCGTGCAGCTGTGATTGCATTTATGCGCCGACTTATATCCTGACGGTCTTCTTTAGACAGGGACACGTCGTAGACATCCCCATTCGTCTTGCCTTCTTCTGCTCCTCCACCGGTCACCCTGAGACTGTCGGTTGAGGGCTGCTCCGTTCCATTGTCGGCGGGCTGCTTCTCCACCAACCTACTGGGTGGATCAGACTCAGATTCATCTGCGAACATGGTCCTAATGGGATGGGAGGTGGGGTTAAATCTTTTTCAATGCGCTGCCAGGCGGGAAGCAACCGCACGTAAAAAAAAAAAGAGCGGTTTTGAGGCAGCAGCAGCAGGCAGCCAGATCATCGACCGATTAGGAACAGCGTCATGCACTTGTGCATGTCGTTCAACACACAACTGCTCTTCTTGAAACCCATTTTATTTTCGATCTACGTCTTCAGTTTTGTCTCGATTTCGGTGCGGAATGTAGGTGATTCCAATTGGAAATGCTCCTCATCCACGGGCGACGGCAATTTCAAGAAGGTGAAGCAGCTGAGACCGTCAGTTCTATTTACAAAAGAGTTTCTTCCCTGAATTGGGAATATCTCTGAATTTTTCAAAGTTTTTACTACATCTTTCATGTCGTAGAATTCGAATGGAACTATTTTAGGAAGCATCGAGCCCGCTTCTAATCTGACGGCAAAGTCTGAAACTGGGGTCACGCGCGCCGAGAGAGCAGCATCTCAGGGAAGAGAGAAGAATTTTACGGAGCTCAAGTGAAGGAGGAGGAACGGAAGGGAAATAGTGATACAATGGAAGAAAAGGGTGGAGGTTTGGAACAGAAGATGGAGCGAGTCTTCCACAAGGTGGTGGCGTGCGCAAGCGTCTGGCGGTTCGAATTTTGTGTGCCTGAAATGAAAGTATTCATGAGTGCAATCGTTGAGTGCCTCGTTCCCCAGGGTACTGCCGTGTGCTAAGCAGTTATTATGAACCTTTTATACGAGTGCAGATGTACACCTCGTACGAAGAGATAGAGGATGCAGGACAGCCTTTCATTGTCGACGGAGACTCACTTCTTCTTGACGCGCTGTCGTCGCCCTCACTTGACTGGTTGTGTTTACGAGTTGTGCACGCGCTGTCCTCCCGTAATCTGAGCTATTCGTCTTGTTCCTCTCAGGGCATATGGTCCTCACCTGCTGCAGATATTTTTCCAGGTGCCGCATATATATTTCGCACTGTGTGCTACCGGTGTGGGTGTGAGGAGGGCGGATCGATTTTGCATGTCTGTTTCACCATTCTAACGAGAACACATGTGTGCCCTGTTGAACGTTGGACTGACAGCTCGAGCAGCGTCTGGAGCGTCTCCTTCAATCAAATCGTCGATACACCCTTGTGTACTTTGACGTGCTTCGTGCCATATGGAGACGACCATCCCATGCGCTCGCCCGCGAGCTATTCATCAAGCACGTATCTACGAAGTGCGCGGAAACGAACGGTTATCTGAAAGTTCAAACCTTCACCGATTGGGAGTCTAAGGTGAGAGAGTGCGAATTTCTCCACTGCCGAAGATGATAGTCAATTTGACCTGTTTCGACATAATGCTACTATGACAGGAATTCGGAAACTTCGTCTCCTCCGCCCACCCCTCGTTTGCACTGGTTGTCCTTTAGACTTAATTGCTATTTTAATGCCGCGTGACACCTGATTGTCAAAGCACCTCATAAACCATAACAACACTCATCAATCTATTTCATCTGCAGACTTCCCCAGGAGGCGGTGTAGTTTCGCGACTGCTTTCGCCAAATTCGGCCACGTTGCTCAAACGATTGACGGCACACCTGCTTGCTAATGGTGCGTCCACGAATGAAAACATCAGAAATCTATTGTAGCGACTCCATCATATGAGGCGGGTGTGTGGTCGTTCTCAGGAATTCGGGTCGTGCGCGGATGTCAATTCAACGTCTCAAATACCCGGCTGCGAGGCTTCCAGCAGGTAATTAATGACGGAAGTAAATGATGGCAAGACAGGGAGGATAGAATGAACGAATAATCCTGATATGATTGAAAATGCGACCTTATCCTTTCTCGTCCTTTCTCGTCCTTTCTCGTCCTTTCTCTTGCGCCTGCAGCTCGCTCGGGACTCGGCCATATCAGACTACGTGGCTCTGCTGCCCCTCCCCCCACTGCCGCCACCTCGGTACGCTGGGATTCTAAACAATCTGAAAACTCGAGATGGGGAAGTAAAAAAGCCGCAGGCACTGCCTCATGGCTGGATGATCGAAGACGCACAAAAGGGTCTTGGGAACGAGGGGGCACCCAAGGTGGATGACATCGATATCCTACTCACTCGAAGCTGGATTCTCACTCGTTCTTTTTCTTTCATGAACAGAGTTTCGTCGTAGCGGTGGTAGGACTAGCAGCATACTGGAAGGCACTTCTGCATCATCGCCACTACGCAAGACAGGGGGGAGAGGGGAGTGCAGAAGAGAATGCAATTCAACACCACTTGCTAGCAAAGGTGAGCGACAAGGATATGGATGATGATGATGATGATGATGATGATTGTGACACTGGCAACTACGACGGGTCTGATGATTATGATCGCCATCCTTCATCACTATCCAACAGGCCGAAAGTGAGGCCGAAGAGATGTGGTCGAGCGTGCTCGCGTCGCAGGATCGCTCAGCAGCATTGTTCAAAGATGCTGATGATGACTCTGATCAAGGTGGGACTTTGCAGCCTTATCCGACCTGTATATCGTCCTCATAACAATCACTACCACCATCGTCGTGGTTGTCGTTGTTGTCGCCATTATTGTCATTACCATCGATTGAGCATTAGCATCATCAAATCCTTCATGCATCACCAATGCTAACGAGCAATACTCCATGCAGACGAGTGGGATGGAAGGGGCCTTGTGGGCGAGGGGAGAGACGCTACAAAGACCGCCCAGGGGCAGGTAGAGTAAAGTAGAGCAGCTATATGCCCGACTATCTCTCCCGAATCGAGATGAGGGAGGCTCAATGCTGACATTCACAATCGAATAATTTACACACACAAACACGCACACTCACACTCTCTTACACACACTCACACCCACACCCACACAAGGATGATGGCAAGAGGCAGGGTGGCGAGACCGAGGGTGGTGAAGAAGAGGGGGAAGCACAAATCGTCGACGAGGAAGCAGAGGAGGAAGCACACCGCCGTGCAATGGGATTAGGAGGTGCGGAAGAGGAGAAGGGTGATGCTAACATCGACGAAGGAGGCTGGGACCAGGGCCACGACGATGATATCAACGGTGATGAACTGGAGAACTGGGAAGACTTTTCAGAAGAAGAGGAGGGAGAGGAGAGAGAGGGAAACGAGGAGCAGAACGAGGAGCAGAATGGTGGTGATGGAGGCGACGATGATGAGCTAGATGATTGGGAGGCCGCTGCAGACGAAATCGAGGAAAAAGGTTGTGTCGTGCTCTGCTGCGTGCTGGCTAATTAATTCCCCATTATTCGTTTCTCTCGCATGTACGGATTATGTGGTGATGCACACCTCATATGTTGTCTTGCAACTAGAGGTAGTGGTGTATTAGTGGTTTTGCATCATGCCCGTCGTTATCTATGATCGACCGTAGTGATGGCCATTGTGCTCGGCTGCTGCATCATTCACCATCATCATCATCATCATCATCACCATCATCACCACCATCTTGCCGTCATCATTGCATCAGGCGACGAGAAAGGCGATGATACTGCGACAACAGGCGCAGGCGACACGGAGGGGAAGAAAGAGGATGGAGGAGGAGGAGGAGGAGGAGGAGGAGGAGGAGCCGATTGCGCTGACGTTCAAGCTGCAGCAGAGCGCGCAGCACGCCGCGGAGTCGACCTTCTGGTTTGGAAGGCGGCCTCGGAAGCAGCGCTTGCCGTAGTCGATGCGAGGATAGACCAAGAAATGATGGCCAAGACGCTACTGCTTAGCGTCGTCCTCGCACGCCACCTGACTCTTCAGGATCGCATTCGTCGGCTGCCTGTCCCAAAGGGGGGGGGGCTGTTCAAGCCCCTGGCTGCTCCGGTGAGAGAGTCGTCGTCGCCCCCCTCCTCCTCGTCGCCATCAGCGTCGTTGGAAAGTCCCCGTGTGTTCTTGGAGCTGTACGCAGCGCACCTGGTGGCCATGACTGCGGGCAGTGACGAGAAATCGACTGCAACGGTAACAGAGGCTTTCCTGCACGTCGTGGACGGCGCACTGTTCCATCGGACGCTCGCTCTCGTCCTTGCTGCTGGAGTGAGCAGCGAAAATAACGACGGCAGCGCGATCGCCTCCGCAGCTGATATCGGTGGGTCCGCAGAGTAGCGTGCGATTTGTGAGGATGATGAGGATGATGATGAGGATGATGAGGGTGATGAGGATGATGGTGATGATGATGATGATGATGACGATTTTGGTGAGGATTTGTCACCATGTATTATCAGGTCTCCCCGATTCTATGTCAGCGTCCCTCTCGTCATTATGGAAGGTGTTTCGGACGCTTATCCAGAATACTAAGGGCAATGAGAAAGATTCACAGCAGCAGGGGGGGGGAGGGGAGGTGTCGCTCTCCGAAAGCTTCTTTCCACTTGAAGTGAGCAGCCCTGTATTTCCTGCCGGGAAAGAGGGCTCCGCCCCCTCCGCCGCTGCTGTCCTTTTCTCGCAATCCCTCGCCACGCTTCAAAAAGCAAGGAATGGCAAGCTTGTCGCAAAAGAAGAGGACCCAATCCCCGCTCCCCCGTTGCAACCGGTAGAGGAAGCAGCGATTGTGGATTACATCCTCGCCGATTCTGAGAAGAAGGCGCTTTCCCGTTTCGTCGCGCCTCGCCGATCAACCAGTGCAAAGGGGGTGGGAGAGAAGAAGAAAAAGAAGAGTGAGGAGGAGGCAAAGGAGCTCTACTGGATGCCTCCGGACCCCCTCAAGGAGGGTGGAGAGGAGCTCGTCGAGGCTGAAGAGGCAGCCATGGCTCAAAAGCGGCGTAAACAGCTGCTGGAGAGGAAAGAGCGCGCAAGACAAGGCAGGGGCCTAGCCAGATTGGACGTCGCCAAAAGCGGCAAAAACGGCGAGGTGCTTTTCATGATCAAACACGCACAATTTAGACCTGTATTTTAAAAGAATGTGGCAAAGCTGAATCAAAGGGTGGGGATGATAATTGATGTATTTTCCCCTGTCTTTCTCTCTCTCTCTCTCTCTCTCTCTCTCTGTGTGTGTGTGTATGCGTGTTCGTATCCTTTATCGTCTGCAGCGTAATGATAAGCTGGGAGGCGGCAGCCAAGGGATAGTTGTTTCCGGGACTTCATTGTCCTCCCCCTCCTCCCGTGAGGCGAAGATGCTAGTGGAGCAGGAGCGGCAGAAGTACCTCCTGTTCATGACAAAATACGCGCAATCTCTCAGTGGCACACGCCTCGTTCTCCGCGACGTCATCGTGGCCAAATCGTCCAACGGCGACAGCGGCAGCAACGAAGACGAAGCCAAGGGGGGGGGAGGAGCCAAATGGCAGGGATCGAGTGGCAAGAAGAAGAACAAGGGAGGATGGAATCCGGGCGGGAAGAAAGGGAAAAAGAAGGGCAGAAAGGGCGGCGGGGGCGGAGGCGGTGAAAAGGCCTCTGGCAAGGCCATGCGCGAGCAAATCATCGCCGGCGTGGACGCCAGGAAGCGCGAGGAGATCAAGCAGAACGTAGCCAGCTACGTGGCAGCAGCGAGACGTATCCCTCTCGCACTGAGACAAACCGTGGAGGAGAAGCGCAGAAAGGAGGACGAGGCGCTCGGAGTGACATTCGGGGGGCCGGACGCTGACGGAGGCGAGGAGGGAGAGGACGGCGAAAAGAAGAAGAAGCAGCAGCAGGGCAGTATGATCTCTCTTGTTGCCCTTGAGAAGAGAATCAGCAGTTTGGATGAGCGGCTGGTTGACATCTCCGACCCCCACGTAATTCCCGGGCTGCTAGTGCTGCTCGACTGGTGTGTCCTCGCGTGGTGTGAGCAGCAGCACCCCGGTACTAGCTTCAAGTTACCCAGCCCTGATGCTGATAATGATGAGGAAGAAGAAGAAGAAGAAGAAGAAGAAGAAGAGGAAGAGGACGGCGTTGAAGAGAAGAAGGAGGAGGACGGGAAAGAGGCGAAGACGAAGGCCGCTCGCTCTCCCCCGAGCGACGTCGAGATGGAGCGCGCGGTGCGCGTGTTCCAGATGGCATTCGACGTGTTCCGGCGGTTCAAGTCGGAGCTGACGATGCCGCAGCTCGGCCGTGTGCTGTACGCGCTGCTCGTAATAGGGTTCCTCGAGCAAGCCAAGCGGCTGCTGCAGGATTACATCGCCCTGCACAAACTCGACGCGAAGGACGTCGCCAAGAAACAGGCCGCGGCCAAAGTTCTCCCAATAGCGCCAGAGGGCGCCCTGGGCGACGGTGACGAGTACCTCGAGCAGGCTCTACGCATGCTCACGGCCCTCGGTGTAAAGGTGCTGAGACCGAGGAATGAGGGGCTGCCCGAGGGGGAGGAGGAAGAGGAGGAGGACTCCGACGAAGACGAGGATGACGACGACGACGACGATGATGATGATGATGATGAAGGTCAAAAGAAAGGAAAGGGCCTCTCGCGGAAGGAACGTGAAGCCCTTGCGAAGCGAGCCCGCATGCAGAAGTCCGAGGCGCAGCGGCGGTTTAGGCACCTCGCAGTGGACTCCCACCGGATCCCTCTGTCTCCAGAGCGATTCCAGCTGACGTATGCGGGGCCGAAGATGGTGCGTGACGTGCAATCCGCGCCCGACCCGCGTGTGAGCGGGTTTTACCCGGACAAGTGGCAGCGGGAGATGCTCGATATCGTGGACCGCCGCGCCTCCGCGCTCATCGTCGCGCCCACGTCGAGCGGGAAAACCTTTGCTTCCTTCTATGCGATGAAGAAGATCCTCACGCACAACAAGCAGAGCAAGCCTACGACAACGGGGCTGCTCGCAGGACCCTTGATCATCGTCTATGTGTGCCCCACAACCGCGCTCGTCTCACAGGTCGCAGCGAGCGTGTACAGGCGGTACGGCGCTGTCTTCGGCGTGCTGACGCCGGGGGTCGCCTACAAAACGGAGACGTGCGAAGTCCTCGTGACTTTGCCACAGTGCCTCGAAACTATCATGCTCGCCCCAGAGCGGGAGCCGTGGGTGGCGCGCGTGAAGTATGTGATTTACGACGAGGTTCATAGCCTCGACGGGGAAGACGGGGGGCCGTGGGAGCGCCTTCTGGCGGCCTTCCCAGCTCCGTTCCTGGCGTTGTCCGCTACCGTCGGAAACCCGCACGCTTTCCACTCGTGGCTTCAGCAAGCACGACAGCGAACAGCTAAGCTCGGCACTCCCAACTTCGACCAGGAGAGGGCCGCTGCGGACGGCGGCTCGTCCTCTTCCACTACCCCCCCCTCCAACAAAAGAGGCAAGAAGGGCGGAGGCAGGAAAGGCGGGAGGCGTGGGGGGAGGGGAGACAATAACGGAGGCGAGGAGTCGGCCTCTTCGTCCTCCTCCTCGCCGTTCCCGACTGACAACCCTGAAGTTGCCTTGATCGTGCACACCAAGCGATGGGCCGACCTCGAGAAGGCTGTGTACCTACCAGCTTTCGAGCGCGACCGCCTCCTGCTCTCCTACAAGCACGGCATCGTATCCCCCAAGACTAACGCCGAGCGCATGCTGCTTAAGCAGGCCGGAAAGCGTGCCCCGAAGCTGCTGCCATCCGGCCTCCTCCCCTTTCACCCCCTCGCTGCGGTGGCCTTCGGCGCGGCGCACGACTTTGCGGAGAGAAGGGACGGAGGGGGGGCGGGTGACAAGGAGAACGGAGAGACGGCCAGCAGCAGCAACAGCGGCAGCACCATCGCCATCCCAAAGACAATGGAGTTTTCCCCTCGGGACTCGATCGTGCTGTATGACCACATGTGCCAGTCTGCGAGCGGAGGAGCGAGCAGCAGTGGCAGCAGCGAAGTAGCAGCACTCAAGGGGCTGAGGCCGCTGGAACCCTCCGCTTACTTCCGGGCGAAGGCGTACATAGGCAGAGACGCGGCGCACGAATATGGGGAGAAAATCAAGACCGCGTTTGGGGTGTGGGCTGAAAAGCTCATGTCTGGCACTGGGAACACACGAGGAGGAGGGGAGGGGAGGGGCCCTGCCGAGTTAGTACTCGACCAGCTCGCAGCTCCCGTACGCGACCGGCTTGGGGCAATCTCGGAGCGTAAGGAAAGCATTGCTTCCAGGCACTTCGTCAGCCGCTATGTGCTGCCGCTATTCGTCGATCTGGCCCGCGAGGACAAGCTGCCCTGCGTGGCCTTCTGCTTGGACCCCAACCTGTGCGAAGCGCTGGCGCTCCGGATCGTGGAGACCCTCGAGCGTCTAGAGAAGGCCGCGTCGGAGCGGGAAGGCGGCGAGGCGGAGAAGCGGCGCGTGACCAAGATGGCCCTCAAGGCCTCCAAGCTCGTAAAGCAGATGCAAAATCGCCGGAGGAACAAGAAGGAGAAGACCCTCAGCGGCCAGCAGAAGAAGCAACTCACGCACGACCAGCAGGCTCGCCTCCACGACGCGCGCGTGGCGGAGCAGCAGCGCGCGGACGCCGCGCGGATCGCGGCTTCGATGCTCGATCAAGACGAATTGGACCTGCAGATGGACGTAGATCCGCGCTTCTCCTTCGTCCCAGATAACGACCGAATCTCGCGCGAGGACCTCGACTTCTGGATGAAACGCCTCCGCGACGCTACCGGGTGGCCAAACGATCACCCGCTCCTCCGCGCGCTGTGGCGCGGCGTTGGCGTGCACCACGAGGGGCTTCCCCGCTCCTACAAGGACCTGGTGGAGACGATGTTTCGCGGGAAACACATTAAGGTGGTCATCGCCACGAAGACGCTCGCCGTCGGCGTGAACATGCCTTCTCGCACGTGCGCGTTCCTGGGCGACTCGCCGCTGCTCACCCCTTTGGCCTTCCGGCAGATGGCGGGCCGTGCAGGAAGGAGGGGGCACGACGACGTGGGCTACGTCGCCTTCCTCGGCGTCCCCATGCAGAAGGTGGCGTCGCTGATGACCTCCCCTCTCACCTCCCTGCGCGGTCGATACGCGGCGGCGGACACGTCGCTCGCGCTCCGGATGGCACTCTTCCAATCGTACGCGCGGGATCGCAAGAGGGCCACGCAGCTGGTCTCCAATATCCTCCTCACCCCCCCCCTCTCGCTCCCGGGCGCACACATCAAGTCGCAACAGGCACGCGTCTCCTTCCGCTTCTCACTAGAGCAGTTATTGCGGCAGGGGCTCGCGGATCCGAAGTCGCGGCCGGTGGGGCTGGCAGGAGTTGCGGCGTCGCTCCACGCTGCGGGCGGCGCTGGCAGCTCGATGGCCTTCGTATCGCTGATGCG
Source organism: Bigelowiella natans CCMP2755 (assembly GCA_000320545.1). NCBI lineage: Eukaryota > Cercozoa > Chlorarachniophyceae > Bigelowiella > Bigelowiella natans. The sequence goes on along the minus strand of ADNK01001110.1, from coordinate 25,914 downwards.
GTCGGGTACGCTTCGACGCGTGTGTGGAGGGCCGAAAAGGTGGGGGGGGAGAACGAAGCGAGAGAAAGAGAGAGGGGGGGGGGGGGAGAAAGGGAGTTTAGATATCAATGTATGGTCTTCTCAATAACGAGAAGACGAAAAAGAGGAAGAAAGAAGCAACAGCAAACATTTATCATCAACAACAAACTAACCCAAAATCTGTGACTACAACAACAACTACTAACAGTAGTAGTACTAGCACTACTATTACTCCTCCTGCTACTGCTAACCGCTGCTACTTTCCAGGTTTAAACTCAATCCAGACGGGAGCGCGCGGCGGTTGATGTTCGTTCTTTGCCACCTATTCTTACGGGTGCCGTTCCCAGCAGACGTGAGGCGCTCCAACTTCAAGCGCTCCAGCTCGACGGTTCTCCTCGCGCCGCTCCCCCGCCGAGTCGCCAGTGAGATCCGGGCGATCGACACGGAAACGCTCGGCTTGGCTGCTGACTCCTTCTCTGCATTCTTGAGTATGGTCCCCACCTCCTCTTTGCGCGAAGGGAAGGGTAATGATGGTGGTGATGCCGGTGGTAGCGCCATCAACGGAGAAACGGTAGGCGCCAAGGACAATCAGCAGCTCGGCGAGAAGCAGCAGCCCTCTGCTGCACATACCACGAGCAGCAACGGGCGCAACAACAAGAAGGGCGCCAAGCAGAAGAAGCTCTCTAAACGAGAGAGGAAGCGTCTGGAAGCCCTTGCCAGGCTGCAGAAGAATAGCAGCAGCAGCAGCAGTAGTAGTAGTAGTAGTAGTATCAGTAATAGCGGTCACCAACAACAGCAGCGGCGGCAAGAAGGAAATAGCATGAACGGTGCGCCGCCCGCAGCTGCATGCTCGAGCTCCAGCAGCACGGGCGGTTCCTCTTCTAGCTTCTCGCCGGCGCTTAAAACAGTCCAGTATGGCTGTCTGCCGATCTCAGCGCTCCCCGCCGCCCCGCCCGCGAAAGGGAAGAAACCCGAGGAGGAAAAGACAACGCAAGACGGACCAGAGGGCAGTGGGCAAGGCGGCGCATCTCTTCTCTCACAACTCTCTGCTGGAACAGCCGCCATTCCGCATGAGAGCTCTCGCTCTGAGCTTGCTGGACATGTACCCGCCCCCTCACTCTCCGGAGGAGACGGTGGGGCAGTGTTCTTGTCGGCCATGGAAGCAGTAGATAGCGCCGGCTTCGGTGTCGTGTGCACATACGATAGCCTTGGCGTAGTTGGTGGTGGCCCTGGAGCTACCCCTGCCCGAGTTCTTGGGAAGGAGGAGAAGGGGGGAGTCGCAGCAGCAGAAGCAGTCGGAAAGGGAGACGATTGTTGCTGGGATGGGCCGTTATTGAATGCCTACGCGCTGGACTTTCTCAAGCACGGCCAACTTGCAACGATCGTCAAAGATAATAGGGTTGCTGCAGGGCGCGCGTGGATCTTGCTTCGCGACTGGGACCTGCTACTCACGAGGCTGGCAGCAGCAATCAACGGGATGGCTGGAGCGCCCGACTATGCGCCCACGTTCAGCTTTCTTGCTTGCAGGTGTTTGTTGTCTTTTTGGCTTTGTCATATGTTTTCTCCCTCTTTTTCCTCTCTCCATCTCTATCATATGTGCCTGCCTGCTCTGCGTCCCTGTCTCCCACTCAACTCATGATAAAAATCCGTTTGTGTGTGTGTGTGTGTGTGTGTGTACAGATTCCGGCAGAAATTCAAGACGCTGTCAGCCCAGGGATGATAGTGATCATGTCGCACCTATTCGGAATATTGCGTGAAGGCAGACGCGTGCACACGTAGACTAGAAAGCATATTTATTCTAATGGGTGGACACTTGGGGATGGATCCTGCCCTATGTGTCAGTATGGGCAGCGTGCTTGCATGCCACCTTTAACTTTGTAGTAATCATCATTGAAGTTTCGCATGTATCGCGCATACTAGCATACACTGCTGCGCGTCTGTAGCGCCTAGCTAGCTAGAGCAGCCTTCATGTCTACTTAAGCGTTGTTAATGACACATCTAGCCATGTACATGCATGTCTCGTTAACTGCTGCAAGACCATATAGCAGAACCGAGCAGCAGGCACATCATCAGTGCACTAGTCCATTCGTGTAGTGACCTCGCTAGCAATTGGTAAGCTACCATCATTAAAGCGCCGCTGGAATTCTAGACAATCTACAATATTCATCACGCATGCTTGTGGGCACATGTCTAGACATCCGCGATGCATGCATCTCGCAGCCCTGGAATATAACCATGCATGCATGTTAAGAAGCATAGCGGTATCAATACGACGGTTTCTTTACTTATAGAATATAGCATATCTGCTGAAAACATGCTAGCACGGTGGTACAGGAATAACATTTAGCAGCTAGCAGTAGTTTAGCTATGGCTGCCAGCTGCACTTCTACGTTGTTCTCTGATGGCTCCGATGTTTCTGAGTTGCCGACGAAATTCGGAAAACATATCCTCCTGCTCCTTGCGGAGGTCGCCACCGCGCTCCTCATAGGTCGAGATTCTGGCTTCGAACTCACGGATAGCCCTCGCGTGCACCTGTGTGCGCGCTATCAGCCTATCGTTCAGGCTCGCGATCTCCTCTTTCGCGGTCTGCAGCTGCTCCCTCGCAGACGTCAGCATATCCATCAGCTCGCCGTTGGCCTGGTTGAAAACGTGAGAATCAAGGTAGGAAGAGGGGGGGGGGGGGGGTGGGGAGTTGAGGAAGTCATAAATATAAGGAAAATCGGAGCGTGCAAGTGCGAAATGAAGTAAAAGGAGAAGCCGCTACTCCTCCCGCCCTCTCCTCCTCTCGCTTTTCCCTACAATTTCCCGCGTCCTCTCGTCACCTGTGCGTGCTGGCGCTCAGAGCGGTGCAGTTGCATCTCCTTGACTGCTAGCTGCTGCTGATGGGCCATTTGGCGCTCCTTCGCGTCCTTCGTTGCCTCCTCCAGGAGAGCCTCCAGGCGCTGAATCTTGCTATCCCTCCTCTGAAGCTGCGCAGCGAAAACGCAATCGCCGACACACCAAGCAGGGTGATACAGAATCAGGACTAGCATCACACTAAAGGCGACGAATGACTACGACGATGGCAGGGAGAATGGTGACCTTATTCAAGAGCTCCGCCTCCCTCTCCGCGCACGCTGTAAGCGTTGCATCCACGTCTATCTGCTCCTTTTCTAGCACACGCACGCGCCGTTCCGCCTCGGCCTATCGAAGGGGAACCGTGAATTAGCATCGCTGCTGCTGCTACTGCAACGACTAAAAATACGTTTGCTGGCCAGATATCACCGCTACTACTACCACTGCTACTGCTACTACTACTACTACTACTTCTGCTACGATGAATCTTCTGACCAGACTTTTCCCAGCAGGACCGCAGTTTATGTCTTCACTCTCTCCTTGGCCTCTCTGCTGGCTGCTAAAGTCGACTCGATTTCTCTCGAGGAGATGTGAGAGCCGCTTGAAGGCACGTGTTGGCCCCCAGTGCTCTTTATCAACGGTGACCTGCCGCACAGTGCATTTTCATCATCACTTCATCATCACCTCGACCGTTGGATTTTGTATGTGCCTGAAGCAGCATCGCGAGAGAGAGAGAGAGAGAGAGAGAGAGAGAGAGAAAGCGAGAAAGCGAGAGGGTTGGGGAGAGGATTATTACGTCAAGAACTGCAGTATTCGTTTGAACGGCATCCACGATCGCCCAGAGGCACTTGAGGCCTAGAGGGTTTCCCTCCAGCCGCAGGCTGCGAAGCCGGCCGTACCTTTGGAGAACACAAATTGTGAGAGAAAGAGGAAGAAAATGTCGGCGGTCAGTCGGCTGCATGGGAATGTCGCAGCGGAGTGCAAACCGTCTCCGCCCCCGCCATCATCGGGATCGCAACACTATTCTACGTGGAATTCTTGTCGCTCCGCACCTCAGCATATGTCGCAGTCCATCCGCCGCGTTTGTTCCGATACGGTTCCCAGCCAGATCGAGTGTGCGCAAGGTCAGAGAGCACCCGGCAGCTCTGAAGAACTCATCGAGAGCCTGCGACGGCCCCTTCGCTCCCAGAGAATTTCTGATTATCATTGATCACGTGCGTTTATCATTATTTCTGCGGGGGCTGTGGTTTCGACCGTTCCTAATGTACGACTCTAGCTTTTTAATAACCGGCTACATGAATCTTCTGTGACATTTAGCAGGTGCTGTGACGTTTCCTCTCTCTCTCTCTCTCTCTCTCTCTCTCACACACACACACATACAAAGAGAGAGAGAGAGAACCGGACCTCTTCAATGAGAGATGACGGAGGCACGGAAGCGCGCGCAAGGCCTGAACCAGCTTCCGCAGGCTGTTCCCAGAGAGAGCGTTGCCGTCCAGTGATAGACTCTGCAGGCCAGAGACCCTAGGACTGAGCAGCAAACCGTACCTGATGACGACAGTAGTAGTAGTAGTAGTAGTAGTAGTAGTCATGATACGCATTTTCCCATATATTGGCGCGCGTTTTAGAACCGTTGGTAGTTGCACGTAGGCTGGAAGACGCGATTAGCTTTCCGCCAGTACCTGATAAGCGCATTGAGCTGTGCGTCCCCCAAGAGTCTCCCGGAGAGATCCAACGTCGTCGTCGCAGGCGTGACCTTCCGCAGCAAGAACCTTGCGGTCTCCTCCAGCTCCTTCTCCTCTTCGTCTCCCTCCTTTACGACGACAGACGATGACGATGATGATGACGATTGCAGCAACGATGATGATAGTAACGACGCTTGCCCTCCCTGCTTTATCCCAATCCTCCTGACTCCTACGCCTCGTGCGGATCTCAACGACTCCTTTGCATGAGCCTCCGCGCGGGCTTCGCGGACGATTTTGCGAGCCCGATCTAGAAGGTTCGTCTCTGCCTCGGTCTCCTCCTCCTTCTGCTTCCTGCGGTTGATGAAACTACTACTGCTGCTGCCACCCTCTAGCACCGATGATGACGGTATGAGCCAAGGTGCCGTTCTGGCCTTGTTCACCGATGATGATGATGATGATGATGGTGGTGGTGGTGGTAGTCGCACCTTGGTAGGACTCGCAACACTGCTTTGGTACTTGCTATCCTGCTCCTCTCGACCGATGTTCCTTAATAGAGTGTCGTCTCCAGAGATTGAAAGTCGAGACGGCAGAGCGTAGATCTTGGCCATGTGGTCGTAAGTGCGCTCGCGTATGTCACTAGTCGTTGCTAGCCGAAGAAGCGTGCGCACTGAGGCAACGCTCAACCCTCCAGGCTCTGTCACTCTACGCAGCATATCCCGGTCGTAGGACACACCACCAATCTTTACAACGCCGCTGCCCACATGCTTCCGATCCTCCTTCAGCAGCTGCGTCGTAGAGCTTGTGGCCTTGGTTGCTTTTGCGTCACTCGAAGCTGAGGCCGAGGCTGTTACGGTGCTGGTCCTACCGCCTTTGTTTTCACCCAGTAGTCCTGCGCTAGTAGCGCTGGTTGAAGGTGCTGTAGTAGATTTTTCATCGTTTTTTGCTCCATCCTCTCTGTTTTTCGACTTGTCATCTTTTGCCTTCTGCATTGCCTTGCTTTCTCTAAGCTTTTGAAGATTACGGAGTAGCATTGGAGTCCTTTTATTCAGCTTTTGGTTCGCGGTTGCTGCTGGTGTTGGTGATGCTGATTGTAACAGGAATGGTCCGTGTGTGTGTGTATGAAAGATAGAATACATTGCATTTCACACGCTTACTGTGATGTTTTTTTTAAATAGCACTATATGTGGCTCCATTGGTTGAATGTAAAACCATAGCTAAAAAATCTAGAGGCGCTCTTAAATATCTCCGTATATGATCTCAAAAAGCACAAAACAAAAACATGCCCCTCCAGTCACTACCGGTATCCATTAATACTGCCTCCCCATTCTGCGCCTTCTCCTCCTCTTCCTCTCGAATGCCCTCCCCGTTGGAGGGTTCCGTGTCGTCATCATCGTCGTCGAGGAGAATGTCATTTCCCTCTTCATCATCCGACTCACAACCTGTTATGCAATCGGTGCTGATCTTAGTCATAACGTTCTCTTCTGGTGGCCTTTTCTTTGTTGGGCTGCTCACCGAGCTATTGTTCAGAAAAGGGATTTCGGTTAGCTCTAAAGCATACCGTCTTTTGGCCAGCTTTTGATATTGCTTCTTTCGAGCTCCAGATTCTGAACGAAGCGATATGTACAGAACATCACGAATTCTTTCAACAAAACTCACGCAGCAGCCCCTTATCTGCCAGACACCCTCAGCCGGACGTTCAAATTATTATGTATAACTCTTGAAGTTAAACGGGGATTTTAGTTTTCCTTCTTCCCTCAACCCCTCGCTTCCTCTCTGTCGAAAAGGACGAACCCGGTCCGCCATTGGCAACGGCTATTCCGACCCCAGTCTGCTCAGCTGTTTTGTTGTTAGTGTTGTGCTGCATTTTCCTTAATATTTTAAGATATCATCGGCTGTAAATACTTATTAGTCAGTTAGAAGAACACAGAAAGACTTTGTAGTAAAATTCCGCATGATTTTTTATCTTGCCGGAAATCAGTGCGTTTTGGTGCATTTTATAAATTTTACCCAAACTTGGCTTGTGTTCCAAATCGAGAAATTCCTCGTTTGGATCAAAAGCTCGAAACGAGGAATTTCCTAGATCTATGAGGATTTCGGATTTCCAGGATTTCCTAGGATTTCCAGTAGGATTTCCCTGGATTTCCTAGGATTTCTCAAAAAATCGAGAAATCGGTTCAACCGATTTTTTATTTTGGTCAAAAACCATGGAAAACCATCTTTATTTGGTACCAGTTTCCCAGAAACATGTAAAAAAAAAGTGTAGATCTAGTCCCGCCGAGAAAACAAGAAGTAAGAACATCATAGCGGTTCTTTCTTCCAAGCTGCAATTGCAATCGCAACAAGCAACAAACATCCCGATGACTATTACCTGGCGACAATATTGTTTCCAGCAGGTAAGTTGACTTTTCCGACTGCGGCAAAGCCTCAAGTCATAACTAGATAAAAAATATAGGCCATTTCATACATGAAGACAGCAAAGCTTATGGTAAAGTTTCCGTATTCGAGTATTCTCAGCAGCGAGCGCAGGCAAGAACGTCCACCAAATCTTGACTTAGTGGCCAAAAGGCACTTAGTTTCCGATGAGAACTCGTCGGTGACTTGTTCCAACGAACGCCGCATCCTTTTCTGAGGGCTAGCCTTGAAGTTCTCTTGCCAAGGTATTTGTGTAGAAAGCATGGGCATCATTCTTTCTGTGGGCAACATCATTCGCCGTGCGTGTGTTGATTGTGGGATAGAACTCATTGAGCCGGACCCTATCATTGGCGCAGAGCTTTCAAATGACGTTAAGGCTCGAAGTAGAAATGTAGTATCCAAGCCAGCACCCGATAGATTCACAAGGAAATACGACAGTCGGGGTTTGATCAGATCTGCGGAAACTGGGCAACACCAGTTTAATCGTCTTCATAACCGTCTTCATGACACTCTCCGAAAGGGCACAGTCGACGAACTGTCTTCTCTCTTTCAAGAACTCGAGTTTACAACACCTTCCATGGTATCCTATTTTCGCAAAAAGGTGCGCGAAAAGGAGATACTTGATGAGATCAAGACCTCGAGTCAGCGAAGAAGACAAGAACGAGAAGTGAAACAAGAAGAGGACCTAAAAACCTTAGATATCACTGTCATATCTCACGCACATGGTCGCCAGCGACGGCAAGAACGCGGGATTGGATTCAAAGATCTACAAGCTGCAGTCAAATATGGAAGAAAAGAAGAAGCAAATCCAGGGCCGAAGGGCCAACTTCGATGGAAGTATACATATAGAGGCGTTGTATTCGTAACGGATAAGTCAAGTAAGCACGAGATTACATCATGGCGTTTAAATGATGAGGACAGCGTGGTGATTGATCGACACCTTGAGCCCTGTACAGGGACTTATTCAAGCCATACCGTGATCGTTGTAGATCATAGTGGAAGCATGCGAAAAGGCGATGTACTTGGATATAAATCTCGAACAGAAGCTGTCTACGATTGCCTTATAACAGAGTTTCTTAAGCCCCAGTTGGAATTGAAAGTTGCACAGGAATCCGAAGCCGTGGTTTCCTTGATTCAGATGTCGAATAAAGCGCGCGTTGTGTTGGAACGCACGCCTTTGAAGAGCAATTTGCAGGGAGTATTAGAGAAGCTCAAGAGAACTAGAGCTAGATCCCACGGAAACTACCTTCCCGCTCTGGACAAGGTGCTGAAGGTCCTTTCTCCAGATTATCACAAATCCACCCGCCTATGCCTCGTCTTCCTCAGCGATGGAGCACCTAGCGATCACACCTTAGAAGATTGTGTACATGGAGTCAAAGTGTGGCAAGAGTGGGAAGCATCATATCATTGCGAGGACGTCATAGCTTGCCGCCGTGCTGTCAAGAAATATGTTGAAAATGAGGTTTTGAAGCGAGTTCGAAAGCTTGGGGATTACTTTGGAAGAGACAGGATGATGATTGGGACGGTAGCTTTTGGCCCTCCGAATTTAAAGTACAGAGTGCTGAGGCGAATGGCGAACGAGCTTCCTCGCGGATCCTTTCAAAAGCTTGGCTTACAGGTTGGCGGTTTAAAAACAGCTCTCACATCCCTCACAACCTCCCTGACAACGCTGCGCACCGAAGGCTCGTCAGGTCTCACAGACAGGAAAAAGAAGGTGGATCAGAAAGCGAAAATTGATCTGGCAAAAAGCAATGGATTGTTTAGAGAAGATGGATGGTATTGTCATCATAAATGTCATCGTCTTGAACTTATAGACACGCGTAAGACAATTACTAAACCCAGGGAGGAGCTTGGAATAGCTGCATACTATACTGCTTTTGCAAGAGGGATGGAGAGATATGTGTACAGATCCTGCCGTATTAAAAAAGAATCTGGGGTTAACATTAGGAAAGGGCCATGGTTAGTGTGCAAGGAAGGGCGACACGAGGAAACCTTTGGAACCTCAAAGTTTCAAATAAAGTGTCTCAAAATCCAAATCGAGGCTGGTAAGTTTGCAAAAACCTTTAATCGTAGGCTGGGATCAAAGCCATCCTGGATTATTCGATTCCTTGATTGCGAGGTGTACCACATTGACGAGCCTGAATACAACAATTGGGTGCTATTGGAACCTACTCTTGAAGGTAAGTTTCTCAAATGGAATAACAATGATGGATCTGTCTCGAAGAGCATCTTGAAATACGTCGACAACATTCCGGAGGAGGAAAAAGACATTGACGAATTACCGCAAGCTTTCTCCCATTTTTCGTACTGTGCCTCCGGGGGGAAGAAATTAGTCTGCGACTTGCAAGGCACATACAACAGATATGATGGTTTCCTCCTTACAGATCCTTGCATTCATTACCACTCAAAGAGCGGGAAAAGGCATTTACACGGAGCTACGGACAAAGGCCTAGAGGGCATGAAAAGATTCTTCCATTCCCATAAGTGCAGCAGGTTCTGCAAACTGTTGGGCCTGGAAAAACCCAAATTCAAGATGAATTCAAAGGCTAATAAGCTCACACATAGATTGCCTTGATTATGAGACTAGAGGATTCCACTGATAAAGTGACAACATTCTGCGAGTCAAAATTTTAGAAAATTATACATAACATTTCAAATGTGGTGATAGGTTAGAGCGTTAGGAAGAGGAGTGTGCGGCAGCGATTTAATTTACACTTCCTCTCTCCTCATCAGACTCATTGTACAGCGTAGCAACGTGTTCATTGTCCCATACGTAGTAGCTTACATGTTCAGGTGCTATCTAGTTGAATCCAGCGCACATGCTGATCTATAGCTACATGTGGCATCGTGAAATCTGTAGAGCAAACAAGCGCAATCTTAGCCGTTGGATGTCGCGTCTCCGATGTTTCATCACTTATTTAACTCTCTAGACATACATAAATCCATGGATGATCCTCTGTGACATTTAGCTAAAATGCTACGATGTGTAGTCAGCATCTAAGTATGTCCTCAGCGGCTGGAGTGAAGCGGAGATGCGCTGGATCTCATAAAGTTGATCCGAACATGGCGCTCCCGACGATTACTTGTCGTAGGATCAGCTAATATCTAATCAATTCTGGGGGGGGGGGGGGAAGCACCTTCTTGTGTCGCTTAGAAGACGCCGAGATACACAGCCACACCCCCATTTTGTAATTGATGCGGTTCATGTCGTGGCACATCACGCAAATGCCGATTGTTGAAATATCATAGTAATAGTATTATGCTAGTTTGCCTCATTCATGATCTGACTGTGGACATGTTTACAGCGATATCTAGAATGGGCGCCGGTCGTGCATGTGCATGGCGGCGTAAGTCTTGCAATGCCCAGCTAGCCAGCGCTTCTAGCTGGGAAAGCGTACCGATACAATAGCAAGAGTAAAATGCAAGATTCTATTGCAGATACTGTAGTGTGTATCAACAGACAATGTGTATCAGATGCGCGCGTCGACCACTTAGCCTCTGATTCGACGAATTTAGGCCATGAATTCAGCCTTATTTACGGTCTCGTGATATGCATTTTTTAGTCAATTTCGCATTCATACACAAACTTGTTGCTAGTATAATGCCGCTAGTCACACGGCTGGGATTATAAAGACTGCGGTATTCCCTCGGCCTCCAAATATTTTTGTCGATGTTCATACAGCCTCTGCAGCGCCGCTATCTCTACTTTGCTCAGGGCGTTGAAGTTCCAGAAGTCTATGTGGAGAACCTGCACAAATCTTAGTCATCAGCTTTCGCCCATTCGTTGCGACCTTCTTATGGAACGCAGAGAGAGAGAGAGAGAGAGAGAGAGAGAGAGAAGTAGAACGACAAAATATACATCATTACGCACCACGCGATCTTCGTCCGTGGCAGAATTGAAGGTTTCGTGAGGAAACGTCGTGTCGTAAACCAGCTGAACAATCAGGCGAAAGCACAACCAGAAAGCGTGAGGAAAGATGGCCATTTACGTCTAAAAACTCAATGACTTCCACGACATAATCTTTAGGGGAGGGGGGGGGGAGGGGGGGTGCAAACAACCGGCTGTCCGTATTGATACGTATTCTTTACTCCGCCAACCTGTTCAGACAGTTTTTCACTTAATTCCTTGTTCAATTCTTGGATGCTATACACATTGATAAGCGATCGTCCCTTTCACATTGTCGGTATGTTCGTGCTGTTTCCACCTCCTCCTCCCCACCCCCACCCCCTAGTCTTTCTTTTTCTTCTTTACTTCTATCCAGCTCTCGCCATTCTCAGGAATGCTGATTCCGACCTACTCATTTGATTTTTCAATGCTCAGGTAAGTGAAAAAGCTGCAAACGAAAGAAGAGTGTACGGAGATGTAGCAGAGAGAGAGAGGGAGGGAGGGAGGAGGGAGGAGAAGAGACAAAGCTTTTCTTGAAAACAGATAATCCGAACGTACATACCCCCCCCCCCCCTCTCACACACATGATGACGAACCTGGCACGTTAGCCACATGTTATTTCCATCCGTGTGCCTTCGTATAAACAAAAGGAAGGAGATCGGAGGGAAGAGGAGGTGGAATACTAGGGCGTGAGAAGATTCAATAGTAGACGTGGTGCAAATCAATAATAAGCACACCTGGGAATTCCAGACTCTGGAGATTGACGGTTGAATCCTATATGCACCACACACACACACACACACACACAAACACACACACGCACACCACTCCGAGGTTTACATATGAAATGATATTGGTTCATGTATATATATTAATATATATATATATATATATATATTAGTGTGTGTGTGTGTGTGTGTGTGTGTGTGTGTTTGTGTGTGTACATATATTATTTTCTTCTCTCTTTGCTTGAACCTGCAATCCGGCCTGCGACGGGGACTCGAGAGAGAATATCGGCCGTCACCGGACAAAGATCATACGGGAATCTTGTAGGGGAGGGGGGGAGGGGGGGACAGGAGAACGGAGTGGAGGGCAGAATATACATATTATGAAAGGGCGGGAGAAGGGAAGGAGAATAAAAGAACAACACGAACATTGAAAGAGTCACAAAAGTAGCTATATACTATCCCCCGTAGTAGTATGTCGTATATGTGCTTCTTCTTCGTGGAAAGAACCCTTGAATGGTGTTCCCGTTGTAATACAGCGGAAGGGTCTGATTATTTAAACGAACAGAGCAGCCGGGGGTGAGGAAGGAAGTGACGAAGAATAGGTCCAAAGGAGGACCAAAAGGATAGAGAAAGCTTGTACAGAAAACAGAACGATGGAGAAGAAGAGGGAGCGGTAGCAGAGCAATGAGGAAAAACAGATGTTACAGAAAGAGTATTAATATAATGCAGTGTGTTCATTTATCGTCTCGTTTCCTTGTCCTTTCCTTGTCCATATTTTAATAAAAGTAAGAATAAATTATTTTCGTTGTCTTTACTTTCTGTGCTAGCTACCTTCCATCCGTTCTTGTAGTTCATGCTCGTAACCGACCGGAATTGTGCCTGATTGACCGATAGAAGGAGGAGGAAGAAGAAGAGAAGGAGAGCGGGGTACCAGCCCTCTCTTAGCATGATTGGTAGTGATATGATGAAGACATGGCAGAGAGGTGATCTCTCCGAGGTACATCTCCACAGGCTAATACCCGCGTCGCATTGGCGCGCACAAGGCTTCGAAACTCCTCCTCAATAGCGGCGATATTGCTCGTAATCTCGGCCACGAAGGGGAAGGCAGAGGGGTCGCGGAACGGCGAAGGGGCCTCGATCCCGGGAAAATACGCGTGCAGATTGTCATTGGGTCGTCGGGTGTCCTTTAACACCTCCTCGGGGAGACTCTCCTCACCTATCGGAATGTCATAAATAGAAAGATGAAGGGGGTGAGGAGTGGACGGGGGCTGCTACTTCTCCTCCACACACAGCCTAGCAATGATGGCGCTCGAGCCAGGTCCGTGGTGGCGAGAAATTATATATTAAGGGGGAATGGGATGCAAATGACCGGAGGAGATCTTGATAAAATCATGGACGCGTGAGATTTCACTTCTGCAAAAGAGGGGGGGAGTCGTTCAGAGAACAAAACCGCTAGCTGCATAAGAAGCAAATTCGCACTACTCCTCGCGCGCATTAATTCGTGCTGCAAAAACATCATGCAGGGCAACAACGAACATATCACAGAGCGCCTTCCATCCTTCTCCCCTCCTTCCTTTCTCCCCTCTTATCTCCTCAACGATCTTCAGCATATATCAAGGCTAACCTCTTAAACTCCGTATCAAGTAGTGCTGGGATGATTTTCCACTGACAAGAGACACATGTATGTTGGGAACAGGCACGCTCAATTCAGGTGGTGACTTCTAGATCAATACTATAAGGTAGTGATCAGCGAGAAGTACGTACAAAGAAGTCAGTCGACGAGTCACTGTCCGTATCGATTTCACTGACGATTGCCTTGGCCTTTTCCCTGGCCTGATCGAGTACCTTCCTTTGCTTCAAGCTCTTCTGCTGCTCTTTCTTCGCACCCTTCACGGCATCACGTCTTTCTTTCCTAGCTGACCGCCCCCCTGTCGAGGGTTGGACTTCGTCACTTCCCCCAAAGCCCTTCGCTGCCATTGGGCAATTCTGTCTACGATTAGTAGGGTACTTCATTCCTCCGACCTTTCCTGCGCTATCACGGGTCCTCACGGACGATAACGGCGTGTATCTCCCCAACACTCTCTCCCTGATAGTCCTTTGCTGGCCGCTAAAGAGTTCAGATAGCACATAGCCGAGGGCGAGCAGCGCTAGGAGTGAGGGAGGGGGTAGCCGTCTACTCGCCAGCATCGGAGATCCTGTTCACGTCTTGATAGGATGTTTTCAGGACATAAAGTTGTCTATTATCGGTTGAAAACAGAGACAGGAATAGTACGAAGTCTCTCCGATGAAATCTAGCCCAATCTCTCCAAAGCAAGACTTACTCCCCTCGCGGGAAGCAAACAGCCATCCTAGGTCAAAGAAGCATGTCGTATAATTGGTGCGACATCGTATTTTAGTTGACTCAATAAGAAATGGAAGGCTTCTGCCACGATCTTCAGGGCGTTTCCGTCCAGAGTTGATTCTGAAACTACGCTGTGGTAGACGTGCCCCTCCCCTCCGTACCCCCTACCTCCTACCCTCTACCCTTCCGCCTCGTAACCTTTCCCACGAAGTTATTCAGAATATCACTTCTTTCAGAAGATGGTTCCCAGGCTTCTGGCTCTCTTGCTGGTCTTCCAGACCTCCTCCGGTATTTATGCACTGTCAGCACAAAACAGGGGTCGGGGTGAGGGAAACGAAGTTAGAAATAGTTTGTCCCAGAATCTTCTTCGTGGTTAAGATAGTATCTTAGCGGCACTTGCGCATTTATTCAGGAGCCAGCCGCGTGCAGAGGAAGACACTGGGCATATTGCCAACTAGGTTGGTAGCCACCACGCTTCTCACTGCAAGTGATAGTAACAGCCTGAGCTCATGGTTTGTGCATGTAGGCATGCTCTAGGACTTAATAGACTCAGAAGCAGGCATACGAACGCCTTCCATAAGGAATTCTCCTCTTCCTCCTCCCAAAGGTTACCATAACAGCCCTCTTCCTTTCCAAAGCCGATAGCAGCTTATTAAATTGTAGAAATCCTTCGCTTACCTCGCTTTCAACTCCCCCCCCCCCCCCCCCACCTCGTGATACTGCGATGCAGGAGCAGCTCAGAGGACTCGGTAACACACACAAGTCAAAAACTCAGGCTACAAAGAAGAAACTTCTTGCAGGTGAGACACCATGATGAGGCTAGCATCTGTCGTTGAGTGAGTTGGGTAGACGGAAGAAAAACGCGATTGAGGGCTGGGAAGGAGCGATGTGTTGGATCGAAAAGGCGCATGGGCACAGCTACTCTCCTCGCATCCTTATCTGTGTTTCTGATTGCATTGCCATTGATACCACCAGGCAATGCTAGCCGCGCCGTTGACCCTAAGCATGATGAATCCTGAACTAGCAAGTGCGAGCGACAAAGCTGCTACAGCTGAGGTGCGCTTTTCCATATCGTTATAATGTCCATTTTCTCTCTCTAATGTTCCTTGATCGAAATGAAGGATTTAATTTTTGGTGCTTTTCCTCCTCTTCCTTTTCCTCCTCCTCCTCCTCCTCCTCCTCCTCCTCCTCCTCCCCACACCCTCGTGTTGGAAACTGTTCGAAGAAGAGGAAGAAGCTTCCGGAGGGCTGGCAGGCTGTGAGAGACCCCATCAGCGGCGACACGTACGTTTCCATATTGTGCTATTGGAGGAGTGGGAGGAAGGAGATAGGGAGGAGAGGGAGAAAATCACGAAGAATAATAGATGGGTTTTGCAGATATTACTGGCAGGTTTCGACTGATATCACTCAGTGGGACTTCCCTGGTACATTCTCACTCTCTTCTCTCTCTCTCTCTCTCTCTCTCTCTCTCTCTCTCTCTGATACACACACAAACATGTATGCACACGTTCATGAACTAATAACAGATATAATTTTATAAATATATTATGTTATTGTGTATGTGTGCGTGTGTGTGTGTGTGTGTGTGTATGTTTGTGCGTGGGGGGGGGGTTGTGACAGAGAGAGAGAAAGAGAGAGAGAGAGAAAGAGATGCAAATAAAACATAACAGCATTGTGCAGTTATATCACAGCAGTTACCTTAAAAAAACAATACCATACGTTATCAAGTATTGATGCGAACAAAACCAGCACTGAGCTGGAGTTGCTCTCCTCACCTCCACGATTTGCCCTGTTACTAGGAGCTGACCAGGGTTTCCAGCGGAAGGTCTACACTTCGGTAATACATACGACATCGACAGCAAATTGATGCATTATTAGCAGATTACAACAGAAATCACGACAACTTCACGGGTCTTGCCGGCCAGCAATGCCCCACCCCCCCTTTCCTCTCGTCCATGCACTTATCGCCGACTATTATCACTCTCTCAGGTGTTCGGAACGAAGGTCGAGGAGCCCGATTTGCCGCTGCTATGGGGTAGGACGCATGTGCATGCAGCACATACACCATTGCATATATCGATGTCGTCCGTCATGCTGCTACCAAGTAAAGTAAGGTGCACTGTCGATCCGTGTGCATTGAGCAGGGAAAGTAGTGGGGCTGACTGGAGGCCTTCTTCTATTCAACTACGGCCTTGAGTACCAGGATAAAATCTTCCCCTCGCTCAAAGTGTATGTAGATGTCTTAGTGTGTGTATGTGTGTGTATGTGTGTGTATGTGTGTGTGTGTGTGTGTGTGTTTGAGAGAGAGAGAGAGAGAGAGAGAGAGAGAGAGAGAGGGAGGGAGAGGGGGAGGGGGGGCCTGTGTGTGTGCATCTGCTCGCGATTCTAAATGCAAGGCGTTATTTTGTACAAAGAGCGCGGGAGAACATGGACTTCTACTACGCAATGGCTAAGAAGTGAGCACCAATCGATGACAACGATAATGATGATAATGATGATAATGATGATGGTGGTGATAATGATGGGAGGACAATGATGCGGGTCATTTGTAGAGAATAGCACAGGAAACTCTTTTTCTGGATCCTTATGATCTTTTCTTCCTCGCTTGGAATTGAATGATTTTGTTTGAAACATTATCATTGAAGTGTGTGTCTACGTGTGTAAAATTGTGTTCGCTGTCACTCGCAGATACGGACAGAAGGAAGATGAGCCCTTGGAAGAAGTTGGCTTTCGAGCGGTAAAGTGGAGAGGGCTGGCAATGTTTTTGGGGATAGGGGGGAAAGTAATGATAAGGAGAAAGAGAAGTACTCTACTTGCACTGTAAGCATGTTAATACAACACATATATATATGTACAAGCTGTATTTATGGCATGCTCGTCCTTGTCCATCTTCCCCCCGTTTTTCTTCGGATACGTCCAAACACTAGAAAAATAGACGCAACATTTGAACACGAAGGCTTTTGTGCGTTATTGTGTATAAATTGGGTTATATTGTAGCTGGAGATCGCTAGGAAGGAAAGGATACAAGCTCTCGCCAACGGAGCTGTTACTGTGATGGATGTACGTACGTGTGTCATCATCCTGTTGCTATGATAGTTTTTCAGAAGTAAGAATCAGAGCGTGATTATGCCGACAAGGATGCAAACTATGATGATGATGATGATGATGATGATGATGACGATAGTGCAATCATTACTCCTCCTCCTCCTCCTCCTCCTCCTCCTCCTCCTACTTCTTTCTCTCTAACACGTTCAAAATCTTCCTTAGGATATCGGCGAGAAGGTTCAGGAAGTTAGCGACAATGCAGATGCAAAGATCGCTGATCAGGTAGAGGCTAGTGAGGAAGGAGACTCCGGGAAGGTTACAGCAACTGCAGAAACGGGGGCTGAAGCTTCCGAAAACCAGGTCAATAGCATCACTAAAGAAATGCACTCAACTGCGATTTTAAAAGATTTCTAAGCATATTTTGTACCTCATATAGGAAGGGACGCAAACCGCAGGAACAAAATCTCCTTCCCAGGAAGCGGTAGAGGACAAAAAGGGAGAGTAGCAGCACTCAAACTGAAGCAAACTAGAGTAGTCAGTAATTGTTGTTGCACGTAATCGAATGGAAAGTGTTTTTATCAAATATCCACAAATGTAGATACATGTACAATGTGTATATATATATATATATATATATATATATATATATATAATATATGTGTGTGTGTGTGTGTGTGTGTGTGTGTGTGTGTACATTATTGAGCCGTGGCGATTTCAAAGCTATATGATTCTGATTTTGATTGCTCTGCAAAACTCTTTCAAATCCAAAGCGATCGCTTCGAGAAAGCAAGCTCATGCCACACGTACCGCACAGCGCAGTCTGCAGTCCCTGCTAGCTTGCGCTATCGCGTAGCGTGTCCAATCCAATGATCCGCATGTTGGCATGTCACCTTGCCTGCGCACGCACAGCATTGGCATGACACGTACGATTAGCCACAGACACATCTAGACATGTCCCAATGCAATCACGCACAGCACCGAACACCCGCAACATGCAATCAGGCTAGCACTAGCATGCACTTGTGTGGTGCACAGACACGCATGCACGTGTGCGTGTTGCAATGTGATCGATGTCATTGCCAGATTGGAGCACACGTGGCTGCCCGAGCATGTGTGCGCGAGAGTGTGATGAGTGACGACCAATCTAGCAATCATGCATGATCTGAAAATTGCATGCTAGCAAGGTTGCGTGCACTACCGATGAAAGCATGCACAACACGCATGACGTGATGGTTGCGATTGATCAACTGGGCGCAAACAGCCGTGTTGACGCTTGATTTTCTTCAACAAATCAACGAATTGATTCCAAAAGAGCGGTTGAAAACGATCACGGGACAATCCAGCGAGCCAGCACGCCACTCTTGTCCACCTTTTGCCCAACCGCGCGAACGGGCAGAAAAAGAAGAACGAATGAGACATTGAAACATTGATGAGAATTTGGCCCTCAACACGATGAATGAACGAAGTGTTTTCAATGCTCAATCATTCAAAAGGGTCACAGGACGCGCTGACTCGTCCACGCACTCTGGCACTCCCCCAATTGAAAGAATCAAGTGTGGAAGAAAGGTGTTCTTCCATCAGAGCGGTTGAGTGGATCATGGGACACCAACCCATCCGTGTCCTCTCCAGCAATCAACTGGAAAGAAAGAAAGAAAGAAAGAAAGAGAGTTTGCTTGTGCTGATCGACCACATTTTGGAAATGCAGTTTGTCATCATTGATGTCTTGCAACACTTTGGAAACGTGGTTCATCATCATTGTTCATTGTTCATTTCATTGCCAATTGTTCATTGCACGTTTCACACTTTCATTGTCTTGCAACTGCCGCACTTCCATTTTGCACAGCTGCGAGTGGAGTCCAGATTTGCATCAATGCTTTGTTCATGTTCACAAGAACGATGAGAACAATGATGAAAAACTGCACTTCCAAAGTGTGACAAGACACTCGCAATGTGCGAAATGCAGTGCCTCGAACTGGCTTCAGTGAGGACTGACTGCTAGCAAGCTAGGGGTTCATGCAAGCACATGTCTCGACTTCAGGAAAACTCAACCCTAACCAACCCTAACCCTAGAGAGAAAAGTAGCACATCTCTCGAAACCTAGTTGTCGCAAGAGAGAAATAGCCAGATCCATTTGAACATTTGAATAGTTCTGAGATTTTACCGCCTTTGCGCCGTTACGATGTGAATGCGATCGATAAACTTCCTAGGATTCTTCATCGCGACAGCGCTGAACCGAGGGATTTGGAGAAAATACCAGGGATCATTTTCCGTTGCCAAGGAGAGGTTCGATAAGAAAGTACGAATGCTCGTGAGAGCCGAGTGAGGCACAGAGGAGGAAGCGTAGATTTCTCCCTCCCTACGCCAAGATGCGGAGCTTTACACGTGAGAAAAATTAACATAGAACAGCACAAAACCGCGCGCGCGCGCGCGCGCGTGTGTGTGTGTGTGTGTGTGTGTGTGTGTTGGATATTTTTCTCGAAGTTCGAAGCCTTTACGAGAAGTTTACTGAATCTTCCTCTAGGACTATCTTCTGTCATCCTCCTGACACTGCCGAGCCTCTGCTTGGCACTAGACCAATGGGCAAATACAGCGTCTGCAAGTAGCACATGGTCTGGTAGCTGCTACTCCCCTGATAGAATGACTGGTAGGAGAGATACATTCACACTTATTATGCCTCTCATATCCATGCACTTACGTCTTGATTTTTTTAGGCCAGAACGACGTTTATCCGAATTGCGATATTGACTGTAACTCATGGCAGCCATCAAAGTGATCAACAATCGCATTAATACGATAAAACGACACAGACTATGCTTGATTGGAGCGGCTACTACATACGCATCTATGGTGCATGCATGTATCATTGAAGAATTGACATTCATCTCTAACTCTACCATCATACTCAACAGCCAGCAGGAAGTGACCCGGACTCTTGAGATAGGCTTTGCACAGGCTGTTACAGGCGGCCGGTTGGATATTTATGAGACGTATGTAGGAGGCTTTGTTGTGAAGGTCGAGGCTCAAAACTCCCAAACGTCAGAATGGATAGGAATCTGGGAAACAAACGTCACTGCTAATATAGTCGACGACACGAATTGTCCAGGGGTAAAGAATTAACTCTTCCCTTCTCTCTCTCTCTCTCTCTCTCTCTCTCTCTCTCTCTCTCTTTCTCTCTAAATATAGAAAATATTGAAAGAGAGAGGGAGAGGGAAAGAAAGAAGGAGCGGAGTGAGAGAGTCACCATTACCTTCTGCTTTTGCAGATATTTAACGTTCCGGTCCCGACTGCGTTCCCGACACAAACCTTCCGAATATCCACTTTGGTAGTTGTCTTTCCTTTTTCCTCTCCCCTCCTGCTCCTTCTCCTCGTTCTCGTCTAAGCACCATGACGTGCGTTCGGGTGACTGGACTACGATGCAATACCATCGGTAATCGCATATGTAACTTTCTCCGGCTGTAGGCGGACGGCTACGAAGGCGTGGATGCTTTTAAACTCCACACGCCCGATCCAACCCCTGCGCCAACACTTACCCCGAGCATGAGCCCTGCGACCAGAACCCCCATAACTATATCTCCAAGCTTTTCGCCTGTGACGAAATTCCCCTCGCACACTCCAAGCACTATAGCACCGAGCCCTGCCCCCTCTCTCACGCCCTCCTCTCTATCACCCTTGACCGTCTCCCCCTCCCTCTCACCTTCCTCCGTCTCACCGTCCTCCCTCTCACCTTCCTCCCTCTCACCGTCCTCCCTCTCACCGTCCTCCCTCTCACCGTCCTCCCTCTCACCCTCATCCTTATCCCCTATCATCCTCCCAACCGTATCACCGTCGCTGGCTCCTACTTCAACGCCGACGACTGCGCCCACCACAGCACCTACTCGCACGAGGAGCATTGTAGCGGACGCGTTCTTCGATGAGGAGTTTGCTCACATCACTTTGGAGTTTCGGAATGCCACTAACATTCCACCAAGCCGCAACTGCACACGCTTTTTCCAAAGCAGCGACCTCGGAAGACTTGGAGCTCAGCCTGCGTGCAATTGGGTGAAGAGAGACACGCTTCGCATCGACCTCGGGCGCGGCTGGTCGCTGGCCACACACGATGAAATCACGGTATATGTCGTCTTTCAATGCATTGATAGCTGAACGTAACATCTTACGCCGTATGTTCCCTGTGTGTGTAATTTTGCGGGGGCAGAGAGAGAGAGAACCAGGATATGTATTCCAACACCTAGTTGCGCTCGATTTCCCGCTATGTCACCTGGGCGGTGCTTGCGTTGAATTCAACTTCTTTTTCTCAGATTGCTGGTGGCGTGATCTCGCTCGATGATGGCGACACCTTTGAGCCTGCGGTCTGTCATACTAGATCAGCGGGCATAACCCAAAACGAAAATGGATACACTAGGCTATACGTGAAATTTATGGGTGATATATAGCAATCTCACTCTCTACCCTCTCACCCTCCCCTATCCTTCACCCCTGTGTACCATAGGCGAAAGCCTTTCTGCGACCGCCTGCTACTTTTAGGAACATCGAGGCTGTACTGAACGGGCTCGACCTAATCGGGACTTGCGCCACAGAATTGCGCATTGGAACAGGTCGCACAACATCCTCACCATCTTCGTCTCCGTGGGAGGAACGAGAATTGGGAAAAACCCACAATTAACTCAAAATCCGTTGCCAGGAACCTCTGTTGGAGCGGGTGGGCGGCCATTTACATCGTACAGGTGGAGCTACTCAGGCCCTGATGCGGAGATAGGAACACTCGTGAACGCCTCTCGATTAGCGAGCCTGTCCCTCAACGCAACCGCCATGACGGTGGGGGCGCACACGTTCCACATAAATCTCACCAATTGGCTCGGCTACTCCGGAACCTCAAATTTCACTGTCCAGAAGGTCGCGAGCGGCGCCAGGGTTTAGAGGCTGAAAGAGCTAGCTATGCGCGCACAGCCACGCTCAAATTCACGCGTTCTGACCGTGCTCTTGCACCCCCAAACCTTCCTCCTTCCTCATGTAGGTAAATTCTGAGGTGCCTCCCGTCTTGCTCCCATCAGTCTTTCACATACAAGCAATCCCTTCGCAGCCCGTCATCATCCCGGCCAGAGTGTCTGCATCCTGTCCTAGTACAACGGCGGGGCCCGGTCAATCAGTGACGGCACACGGGGAATGGAAGCAGTTATTCTCTGCTTCAGGGGGACCGTATCTGAGGCAGCGATTCCTGAGCTTCCTGCCGCAAATCTCCTCGCATGCTGTCCCATTAAAACGACGAGCATCTGTCTCTTTGTGAGTAGCTCTTTGTTGTTGTTGTTGTTGTGGTGGTGGTGGTGATGGTGCCAGAAGCTGCAGTAGGAACTGTAGTTGTTTTTGTTGTTGCTATGGTAAGGGGTGTGGATGAGGCTGAATGGCAAGAAGGAAAAGAAAATCGTGATGATGATGACGACGATGATGGTGATGATGATGACGACTCAAGCAGTGTCAATCGACAGGTACATACCTTCTAACACCCTCCTGGCCGGAGCGACGTACGCTTTCAACTTCGTTGCAAAACGTGCCTTGGTCACGGGAGGGGCGACAGCGGAGACGCTACTCGGAGCCGCAAACTATTCCTTCATCATCTCGGTGGGTTACGACCCGCTCTCAGCGAGTATTCTGGGCGGCAGCTTCCGGAAGATCCCGTCCACCGACACGATTTCCTTTGAAGTCACGGCGCTCGGAGGCCACCCCGGCAGCACCACCAGCTATAAGTGGAGCGTGGAGGAGAGCGCCCCCGCGCAACAACAACAACAAACGAGTGGTGGAACGGGAACAGCAGCAACTTTGAACATCACTTCTAACACAGCCAGTGTTTTACTAGTCCCGAGCTCGCTGTTGGCCTCGAATACGAGGTACCTGGCCAAGGTGCGCGTCTCTGACAACGCCACCAACACGAACATCGAGGCCAGCCAGGCCTTCGAGGTTGTGCTGGGATTGGCGCCTGCGGTAACCATTGCACGCCGGCTCGTGGTGGACAGCAGCGGAAGCTCCTCGGTGTGTTTCCTTTAGTATTACAAATATAATATATATATATATATATATATATATAATTAATATGAAATGTAAAGAAAATAAGGTCGGAGGGAGGAAGAAAGAAGTTAGAGAGGGGATGGGGGGCGGGGATGGCATGTGTAAGCATGCTCCGCATAACACGCTCGAATGTTCGTGCGCATGTACAGATTCACTCAGCCTTCGTATCACTATTATTCCGACCTAATCCTAACCCTAAATAGACCGTTGATGGGGCGACTGGAACTAGGGTCGATGCAGCCTCCAAGCTTTCCTTTGAAGCGATAACAACAGCCACGACGACGTCCAGTCTCGAGTACCGGTGGGAGTGCACCAGCGGCAACTTCAACGCGAGCCAAAGATCGAACCTCCTCGCCCCCACAAACGCCGCCCTCCTCGTATTGCGTCCAGGCTCTCTGCTCGCAGGGGCGGCTTACGAGCTCCTTGTGAGCGTGACTGATGCAGCGTCCGGACTCACCGGCGCTGCGTCGTTCTCCTTCACCACAAACTCAGCCCCCTCCCTGGGAGAATGCAGGGTAGCACCAGCGACTGGGGGCGTCGAGATGACGACGACTTATCGGCTCGAGTGCGCCGAGTGGGCGGATGAGGACCTTCCGCTCTCCTATCTCTTCGGGATCAAGGCGACGACAAGTGGCTCAGTCTCCTCAGTCACGTTTGGAGCTTACAGGGATATCCCGTACTACGACACCCTCCTTCCCGCTGCTACAACAGGAGGAGCATCGAGCAGCGGTATGATGGAGGGAAATGGAGAGAGAGAAAAGAGAGAGAGAGAGAGAGAGAGAGAGAGAAAGAGAAAAAGAGAAAGGGAAGAGGGGAAGGCAAGGGGAATAAAGGAGGCGGAAGATTTTAATGGAAAATAACCACAAGTGCATGCTGTAAATGCTCAGAGTATGCGCATTTTTCTTGAATAAATATTTTCTTTGTCGGGAATCCTCAACCCTCTCCCCCCTCCCCCTTATATTTTTCTCGATTAGCACCCGAGCTGGTGCTAGAGGCTTCAGTGAGGGACTCGCTGGGCGCCATAACATCGGTGGAGATGCGAGCAGAGGTGCTGCCGTCCGAAATCAGCCTAAACGCGGTGCTACAGGAGATTGAAGCAAGCGTCGAGGAGGGCGACATCGGAGCCCTCATGGTGTGGATGACGAGCGCGTCACAGTACATAGGTCAAAACAGCTCTGAGGAGGTTCAAAAGATGCTTGCTGCGACCGAGGAGCTCTCATCGTTCAGTAACGACGGTTCGCCTGAAGCATCAGTGCGCGCGCCGTTGACTCTAGCCTCGCTCATCACGCAAGCCGTGGAAGCAGGCACCCTCACCCCGACGGCTCAGAACACGAGTCTCCGCATTTTGGAGTCCGCCTCGCAGCCCGTCCGAACGAACTTCTCCTCCCCGGACGACGCGAGGCTGGCGGTGCTGGCCTTGAGCAGGGTCGCGCGCTCCGTCTCCTCCGGCATGTCGGCGAGAGGCGACCGCGTCGCCCTCGCGGATCGGGTGGAGAGGGCCCTCCTGCGTGTTAGCGAGGGGCAAGCCACAAGCGTCCTGGCCGGGGAGGACCCCGTCGGCGTCGTTGTCACCGGCGGCATAGAGCTGCAGGCGAGGAAGATGAGCAAGGAAGATGCGGGAGGCTCCTCGATCGTCCTCGCCTCCGGAGCGCGCATCGTCGCTCCCGCGAGCCTCCCCCTGGAAGGCGTACGGGACGAACAGGACGACGTTGTGATGGTCGTGTCGGCGATACCTGGAATGCCCATGTTTCCTTCTGCTTCCGCCCCCTCCCAATTGAGAAGAATGACGATGATGCAGGCCGGCACCATTCGTGTAATGCTGGAAAAGGCTGATAAGAGCTTGGGGGGGAGCAGCGCGGAGATCGGCGTGGAGAGCCTCGCCCAGCCCTTTCATATCGTCTTCCCCATTATGGTACTACGTGTTTGACGTTGTAGCTGTTGGTGCTATATCGTTATCCATATGAACGCCATGTTGTATGTATGTATGTGTTGGGGGGGGGGGGGGGGGGGATGGTGACGCAAAGAACGCATGTATTTGCCAACAGAGTGTTAGCGCAATTATATGCAGTTCTTCCCTTCTCTATTTTCCTTCTCCATTGAGATGTGGAACATATACACAGGCATGCACACGCCGATGGCTACACATTAAGAACTGCATCATTTTAATGTGACCTGATCTTCCCCCTCAGGCTACTTCCTCCTCCGCATGCGTCTTCTGGAACGAATCGCTGCTGCTTTGGAGCCGCGACGGTGTGCAGCTTGATCGCAGCGGCGGCCAGAGCGCGCGAAGAATGCTGGACTGCGCGACAACGCACCTGACCACGTTCTCCGTCGATATCGAGCTCAACACGATTGGGGAGAGCGACATCAAGGCCGAGGCCTTCTCTTACGCAAACCCCGTGATGCTGTTCTGTGGGTTGCTTTTCGCAGCGTTTGCGCTGCTGGGCGTCCTCGCACACGCCTTTGACCGCAGGGTCGAGGCAACATCGGGGCTAATCGCTTCCAGGTTCCTACGCTTGCGAGAGGACATATGTTCATCTGCGCGCGCGATCAGACGTGGCACACAAACACGCAAGCATCTCTTCTAAGCAAATTATTATATGCTTATATAATATATATATATATATATATATATATATATATGTGTATAACAAACATATATATATGTGCTAGAGATATATGTGTGTGTGTGTGTGTGTGTCGCGCGCGCGCGCGCGCGCACGCACACGCGCGCGCGCGCGCGCGCGCGCGCGAGCGAGAGAGAGAGCGATCTCTTCCCCCGCGCGCGCGCGCGCGCGCGCGCGCGCGCGCGCGCGCGCGCGCGCGCTCACACACACACGACATACAAAGATATGTGGGTGTGTGTGTGTGAGAGAGTGTGTGTGTCTCTCTCTCTCTCTCTCTCTCTCT